>JAAAJZ020565566.1:0-11504 GCA_010015985.2 Actinopyga echinites
TTTCATGTATAGTTCTCAAGACAGCAGCTGAGAAGAAGAAAAAGTTGGTACATCTTTCACCAAAAGTGAACTTGACTCAAGCAGGAGTGATGTAATCTCCTAACATTGGTGAAGCATATTATGTTTTTCTTTAAACCTTACACCCAATTTAATGCTTTAAAGTCTAGTGCTGTCAAAATGTGAATGTCTTAAGGGCATGAGAATTTTACATCCTGCACATAACCAGTACTTTAGTTGACCTCTTAATGATTTCAAGGTCACAACAACAGGTTCACTAGCAAAGACAAAAAAGACTTTTCATCAATATCAGATGATGTCACTTCTGCCTGCTTTAAGTTCACTTTTGGTAGCAAATTGGGTAACTTCAAGTGATAATATCTCGAGAACCACACATGCATGGGAATTGAAGAGAAGTTTCACTAGAATGGTAAAATGTACATACTCTTAAACATGTCAATGCCAGACTTGTGGCTGGACCATCCTTCTAAGCTCCCAGAGGAAGGAGTTCAGGTGGTTGTTCAATAATTATTCAAAGTCAAAAATTGATTACCTGTTTGATGATATGAGATATCTTTCTTCGATCATAACGGAAGGAAAGAAAACATTACATATATCTTTTTATTACAATGATTTATGTTTAATAAAAAGGTTTTTTTCAATCAAAATAAAATAAATATAATTAAAATATGATATCGTAAAACAAGCACATTTGCTGTCACCATCATAGAATTGAAGCCCTGATGCGGATTATGAACATTTGACCACATCCAATTTCGTATTACATTATAAATTTATTCATTCAAAAGGCTAATAAGTATTTTCATTCTGCCCACGAACATGGATCCATTTCATCTGTTTTTTATTTGGTTTACCTTTATGAAGAGGAAGAAAATGCATGAAATGATAAACATACTGAGAATCATTTTAATGCAAAATATATATACAATTTATGTAAACTTTGAAAAAAAAAAGGTATAAGATGAACAGGTAATACAGTATACAAGGAAAACTAGCAACATTTTTAAGCTATAAAATCAACTAAAGAAAGTAGACAAAACTGGTGAGCTATGGAACAGCATGAATGAGGTTTCCTTCTACCCTGAAAAGACTTAATAGTTCATTTCGAAAATATGACACAGTTTGTATAGTTGATGATAATCTTCCTCCACTCATAAGAGTCAACACATGACAACACAGATGAATAACAAAGGTCACATGCATACATGATCATTTCTCCTGCCACAAGATTGTCCCATCACCGACGATTTTTTTCTCAACTCTTAGAAAAAATATTTTGGTACTGTATCATAGTATATTTGCCATTGTACTTTTACCATATTACTACTGTGGTATAATCATACTAATACTATGGTATTATCGTGACAGTACAATGGTGGCACTATGATAGTACCATGAATACCATAGTAGTACTATGAGTACCATAGCAGTACCATGATAGTACCATATAAGTACCATTGTATTGCCACAGTGCTACTGTGGCAATACTATGGCGGTGTCAATAATTCCATAGTAATACTTTGGTATTATTGTTAGTACCATAGTATAACTATGGTAATACTATGGTATTTTACCTAAGGGAATGTTACTGTACATAATCATTGACCTTACTGAGGAAGTTGGGTCAAGTAAACATTCCTAGTTTCCATCATTCAACTCACCTTTCAACCCGAACCCTTTTTTATGTTATCCCAAGATTAATTGGGAATCTTCATTGACAAACTACATCAAGAAATATATTATATATCTCTGATTATTTCAGATCACACCTCTACTAACGACGTTAAACACATTGCAACACATGACAGCAAAATAAAAATAGCAAATTCTAGTTGTTCACAAAGTGATTATATTGATACAATGATTCCGCCGATTGAAGAAACGTGTGTCTCTTTCTTCCAACTGATGAAGTTGCCTTACTAGCTTCTTAATTCCTTCACATGAAATGTACTGATTTCATGTAAAATAGTATCTCTTAACATCAATACCATATTTTATCCTGGAATATTCTCTATACCTACATAATGAAGACCAATCACACAAACAGGCTAACTGCCGACTGTAATGTAAGTCTGCTTGAATTAATTAAAACAGAACACCTACAATATCAAACAGTAACTGTTCTGCAAGTCTCTTTCCCAGGCCAGTCACGACTCTCCATGCCACAGCAGGTCTATCCTTGGAGAAATGTGTGGCCTCTTTTTGTGTCTCTTTTGCAAAGGAAAGAAGAAAATAGCATAAAAACATTGTAACCATTTCAAAATTTTAACACAAAAAAATGTTACGCTATAGATACTTTAGTTAAGCTAGTATCTCACGAAGACAAATTCACACGTTTATCCTTGCGACTTTTGCGTTTTGAACGCAAAATAGTCGCCAAAATAAACGTGAGAGTTTGTCTTCGTGAGTAAAATTACAATCTCACGAAGACAAATTCGCTCATTTATTTTTGCGACTATTGCATTTTGAAAAACGCAATTGTCGAAAAATAAACGTGCGAATTAAGCAAGTATGCCTCACGGGAAGATAGGAACGCCAAAGCTACGCCAAACAGCCGCAAAATGTTAGGAATAACTCGTACTAACTTATCACTAAAGTCATGGAAGCAACCTACCAAAAGCCAGATCCATTCGGCCTAGGAAGGATTCTCCAAAATGCGCGACGTTAGTTCTACATTAGTGCTACATAAGTGAGAATGTCTCACTAATACTTTGCTATCATTTGGCGTTCGACTTTCTCAAAATCATCGCAGAAAATTTTGAACATGTTCAAAACTACTGGCGATGCTTTTGCGATTCCTGCGAATGCAGGCGACATTCTGGCTACTGTTTTACTAATATTTGGCGAATTTGTGAAATTCAGTCGCAGACCATAAACAAGTGAAATTTTTCTTCGTGAGATAGTATCTTTACGGGAAACATTTGTACAAAGCTACAGTATAATCCACCAGGCTTCCCTACAAAAATAACGCAAAAGTATTAAAAAATACATAAAAACTGCCAAATGATAACAGTATTCAATATTAACGTTGCAATAGCTCCATGCATTCTTCACAGGATCGAGCATACTTTTATTTTTTCCAGCGTAGCTAGTTTTATCATACTACTACACAAAGAAGTAAAATCCGTCGTTGTTCTTACTCCCAAACTCAGTACCTTCTCCTGGTATTTGTTTATCTTCTTCATTCTGCTTTGTGATCTCACCGATGTATTCTGAAACCAGTTTAGCGGTGTCATCAAGGTGACAAGCTTTTAATCCCTCAAAGAAGAGAATCATCTTCTGTGAATCTATCATTGATCTCTCCTCCAGAGTCTTCATCAACATCTTTCCGGGATTCTGGTTGGATGTTATCATCTCTGTGTTTTCTGACGTAAATTGAAAGTAAGTAGCAAGCTCTCTGCACTGTTCTGTTTCAAGTCTTGATGAGATGTTGACAACAAGGTCTTTATACCTCTTCTTTTCTATTGAAAGGAAAAAAAAAAAACTGCGTATGTTAAGGACTGCTAACGAATTTCACGTGAACTGCAGGATCCCCTGCAAAATTCTTGAGATAAAATACTATAGATTGGTCTACTTATTTGACTGTGACTTACAGGGCAAACCCTTAAACATGTAAAAGACGCAGAAAAGCGTTATGGAGATATTGAACATTATATATACCTGGAGGAATGGGGCCGGAAAGAAGCTTCTCGCTTTCTTCTGATAATATCAAATCCTTTATCTGAAAAATAATGGCTTAAAGTAACATAGTGATAAAGATTTCATACAAAATTTGAAGTAAGATCTTCAGTATTGCAGTCAAATCTGATGAACATGAAAAATGAAAATTTGTTTATCTCTGTCCTGTTTATACCCTAG
Organism: Actinopyga echinites; assembly: GCA_010015985.2. NCBI lineage: Eukaryota > Metazoa > Echinodermata > Holothuroidea > Aspidochirotida > Holothuriidae > Actinopyga > Actinopyga echinites. The sequence goes on from JAAAJZ020565566.1 coordinate 3,877, forward strand.
GAATGTAGTACCAATAGACACTTTGTAGTCAGGTCAAGGCTATGAAGTGCACTCTAAACTGATGTAATCTGATAACCTTCCTGTTTATTTCAAATACTACACATGTGCAATTTTTTATTTGTCAATGAGAGCAATCCACACATTATTAATCGATTGCATTTTATCATACATAAGTGGTTAGTATGATAGATGATGATATAACCTCTTTGCCACTTGTTTGAAAATTTCAAAAGGTATAATCAAAGGACCAAACCCCTCTTATCAACAATCCTTCAGCAGTCCGGGAGATTCTCCTGTTTAGGAGAAAACAGAAACTCTCCTGAATGGGAGAAAACGTATGCAACACATTGTACAGGCTTTCTAGTCTAACAAAGACAATAGTAAGCAAGAACGAAAACCACATAAAAACTTGCGTTTTTCTCAAAAACGGCGTCGTGAACTACCGATTAGGACGTGGCTTGTCGGTAGCTATGACAATAGACTTTCCGAATATGCATTTAATGACATTATGTTAGACCGACAAATTTTGCAAAGGGGATATAAAGCCCATTGGCCACTGACAATGTACAAAAAGGACTGAAGCGATTGTGGGTAAAATAGAGAAAATGGCGGCGCCCATGGACAAATTTTCTCCCGATCGGGGGAAAAGAAGATTCTCCGAAAAGGGGGTATCTCCCGGACTGTTCAGCAACACCTTTGCTCAACACAGTGTGCAGGGCAGAAGTTCAGAACATGTTCTTTGATAAGTATTAGCTTTTTAAGTAAAGACAATTTGTGATCTACATTATTAGCATACAAGAACCTACCTTTGCTTTTAGTGAGATTTTAGTTGATTCATACTGAGCTTGAGAGAATGTTAGTTCAATGTCAACTGCATCCCTGTCGGTATCTTGGTTCTTCTTCAGTCTGAGCTGATGATACACTCTACTGGCAGTACAGAGGTGAGAGACAGCAAATCTCTTTAAAAGGCAAGAATTATAAAAAAAAATTATATAAAATGTAACTTTTGCTGGTACTGATATTTATGCAGTACCGAGATTTTATGACAAATTTGTAAATATATTTAAGTTCTAAATGACTAAAAAGGAATACATTGTCAGTGAACAGTACAATGGTATAAACCAATGACAGCATCAAATACTTCCCCAGATATTTAAACTGAAAAACCAGCAGTTTAGGCTAGGTAAGACAAAATAAGTAAGCTAGTTTTAAATAAATTGTTGTGTTTACCAGAATCCACTTAAGACTACCTGTTTAACCACCGTGCTCCTACGAGTGACGTGTTAATATAATGAAAGTACATCAAACGGCAAAAGTTTCAAAAATATATGTTATAAAGGTTGAAAAATGAATCTCATTGGTCCAATTCACATCTTCATCGGGCACACCTGTGCTAAGATGTGAAATGTTAAATTTTGAATTAAAAGTGGTAAATTGAAAGTGGTTTAAATTGAAACTGGTAGATTGTACAATAATTTGTAATGTCATTCTTGTACTATTCATAAAACAGTCTTTGTCTTTGTTTTTTTCCTAAAGCCACTGTGCCGTGTTCCAAGATCTGATCCCAGTCTGATGTCCTTAGAGTGATAAGACTGTACAAACTTTCTCCTTGTAATGTGCTGTGCAAGGAAAACAATTTTTCCAAGCCCACGAAAACATTGTTATTTTAAAAGGAAGTAAAAAGGCCCATAGTGCAAGTTGGTTACGAAGGTCATCACAAAATATTGTGACATTGACTATTCCAAATATTGTGAATTAATGTTAACAATTTATATCTCAGCAACTGAATAAGCTATGAATATAGGAGGTGGACCAATAAGATCCATTTCACATCCTTTGAAATCTGTCTTTTTCAAACAATAGGACCTGTTGCCCACTTGCTTGGTGCTTGCCATCTGTGATGGAATGGAACAATAATATAATGTAAGCAGGGTTACAGGTACATCAACTTTAGTGCTGAGGAAAAGTTCAAGGGCTTGAAATGAGCGTTACCACGGAAGTAAGGAAAGCACCTCATTGGTAGGATATGCTCATGAATTTTCTGGCCCTATCTCGATGTTTAACGTGGAAGAAATAACTGAAAATAAACCAAAGTTACGAGTTTATAGTTAAAATGGCCTCAATAGACAAATCTTTAAATTTACTACAATTGCATGTGGAATGAATTCAGGTAGCACCAAGTAATACCAGGCAGAATTGCCTGGCAGAGATTGTTTACTCCGGGCGCCAGTTCTGAGTGTTGGGTGGGTCTGCCCATTGCCATCCAGTGTAGCTACAACCCAGATTGTAAGAGCTGTGAACATTTAACTATGATAATGACTGCTAAGCTATCATAGTCTCCAGGGTCATGTAAACATTTAAGAATGAAAAGACTGTGTCAGGGCACTGTATAACACTTTGATCCCTACTTCCTTAATGATAACACCTTACAAGAGACCAAGATATTGTCATTGTGATTATTTTTATGATTATGGTTATGTCCATGATTGTAATTTGATTTATCATAAACTGCTCCATTTAAAATTATAGCTTGAGTTCATTCAAGACATCTGCACTAAAGTGGGCTTACCAAGGTAGATACAAACCTTAGTTCCTTGCTCAGTATCAGGTATGTAGGTATTGTTGACAGATGTAACATTAAGGCTAAGAAATCCTGCATCATCTTTATCACTCTCTGAATGTCGATGGAGCTGGATAGTAGCGTACTGCTCCAGCGGTAGCTTTGTCTTGTAATCTGCCAATAACGTCTTGTGTAAAAAGAGAAGATTAAAATGTGTTCTAATGTTAATGTCACATTTGTCACCAAGGTAATGGCTTCAACACAATAAACAACACTGAGAAGGTATTTCATGTTTACAAAACATGCCATTTAGAACATGTCATCTGAAATTTACACCTCACTGAAAGCTTTGTAGTATGAATTATTTTACTGGACACCTGCTCTTTACAGAACTGAATATTCTTCCTTTGTATTATATGACCATCCACCCTCCTTGACAGACAACTGCATGCTATAAACACTATCAACTATCAGATAAGCCAGAAATGCACAGAAGATTTTCAAAGTAGATGAATGACAGCTAGCTGGACAAACTATAGACACTTTTCGTCATATTTTGTCAACACGGTCATGTCTGAGGCACACTTGAAAGGCTTTTTATGCAGCTGTATTATTATGCGTAACTTTGTACCTGTAGTAGCGTATCCACATGGTATATACATGTAGTACACACCACAGACAATGAGTGACTCTGATTGTTTGTTCACTTAGTCTGTATGTACACCACAGCATCTCCAACAAGGCGGCTTTGTTTTGTAGGTGAAAAGGGTCTTAGAGTAAAGATACACTTTTGAAGCAACCACAGAGTCTACTCATAAGTTGTCCATTGTTAATAAATAATGATGTACTCTTATTCCTCACAGTTTAACACTTCAGCAATGAAAGGCAATGCAAACAATGTTTTAATTCTTTTCGTCGGAACTTACATTGTACTCTGACTCATTGTCACTGCAAAAGCAAACGGTTAACATGATATCATTATCAATATTTCTGACCCCATCTACAAATGGTATGGCCCTCACGATGTGCAAAGGTTTTGCAGTGGTTTGGCTCACAAGACTTGCTGAGAGGTAACTCAAACACTGAATGTCTACAGCCACAGACTTCTCTTTCAGCTTTCTTGGCATGGATCTCTCCTCAGTCCATGTGACTGAATCTAAAACAAAAGAAGGAACGTATTGATGGGAACAACTGAGCCATCAGTTTCACGAGTAATAAGTGGAGCAGGTCACACAGTTTCAAAATCAAGTCTCACATAAACAAGTGTACTGATTCTAAGACAGGAGTATGAGTCTTGTATGTATCCTGGTCCTGGGAAACCTGCTACACATGTTACTGGCTGTTTAAGCTATAGTAACCATTTGTTCTCTTTAATACAATCTGAACACTTGGCTCACCTAATGCATCTTCATTATTCGCTAAAGTCTCTCCTGAGTAAATGATGACATCGTGACTTTCTGGCTCAGGGATGAGAGCAGAGTGAGGAATGTTTAGCTTCAGAGCCTTCTTGAAGGTTAAACCAAGAGGTTCCAGTTTGATAATGGGTGTCATCCTTGCGGTGTCAACCTCTCTATCCAGGGGAAAGGGAGACTCATTCATAACACCAAGTGCAATCACATGGCTTTCATGGAGAGCACCAGGAGGGATATAAAGAGAGACGTTAGCTACCTCAATAGTTCCTCCCTCTACACCAATGCTGTGTTCTGAGTACAATTTATGATGATGTTTTTTTGCTAATTGTGACTGAATATCTTCTAGTCCTGCCTCTGACCTTGACCCTTTTGCTCCTGGCTGCGACGCTTCCCCGGGCTCAGAGTCATCTTGTGGTGATGACTGGCTTTCTCTAACCTGTTGTCTTCCTGCATCATCTTTGACAGATGCACTAACATCTGCAATACAACAAAGTTACAAAAGTATTTAAAAGTTCAGTGCAAAGAAAACTTCCTTTTATAGAAATGTCATTAATCTGAATCAAAGGGATTAATCCTCTTAAGAGCCAACTTTCAGCAAGCACTGTCTTCTTGTGTTTCTATACCGCAATTTTCGATATAAAAATCTTTTTTCATAACAGTATCATCAAATAAGTATGTCATGAGCATATCACTATAAAGGCAATGATGGGGGTTTTGAGACTTGCTTTCATCTCAAGGCTGGCCTTAATGCCCTTTCTGAGGTCTCTTCCTCACTCTTACGGTTCTAGGGAGGTAATGCCTACATCTTGGGGGACTACTTGTTTTCTTTTTAAACTGTATGGTAGTATGTGACTCACACTTAATGCCAGACCCCAACTGCAACTGATTCACCCACTATGTCAAACAACTAAGGACAACTTGGGTTGCCAGCAGGAGTCAGTGGAACAGAGTCTCCGGTAGGGACTAAGAGTTGCAGCCCATTGCAATTAAAATTTACTTAATAACAATGATAGGCATGAAACCTTTCACATTACAGGATTTGGAAGGATTTTATGGCTTAAACACAATCAGTCCTGTATTTCGTCGCCTTGGTTGATGTAACTATGTGGCAGTCATGACCAGCCTTTACACCCCTGATACGGTAGCCTGGTACGCAGACCAGGGAAGACCACAAAAATACACCTACTTTACTACTCAAAGGTAAGTTATACTCAATATGTGTCAAGCCACTAAAATGTTTCCCTTTCCGTCAATGTTGCACAGTGAGAATTTCATCTCATAGACGCATTTGTACCCATTAACAGGACTTCGATTGATCTTTGCAATACGGTGTAAAAGCATGTTGTCTCCAAGTCCATTTAAAAATCAATTAACAAACAAAACCTCAAAAATAGAGAGGTTCGTCCTCAGATATACCAATAGCTAGAAGAAATATTTGTTTTGGATATAAAGTGAGATTTTGAACTGATGCACTCCCAGTTTGCTTGTAGAGATTTTGAAGACATTTCACCTACCAAGATTAACATATTTATTGCTTCAAAGACTGGTAGCTCTTTTAGCTTTAGAAATTGGTAAAAAACAGTTCAATCTGTACAGCTGCATGTCAAGATGATCCCACTGAACTGACAGCCACAAGAGTTAGCAAAGAACAGAGAAAGTCTGGCAATGAATTGTGACATTTGTTCGTTACCGCTGCTTCATTATATAGACACTTCAAGGTCGAATGAACTGGGTGTATTCTAGCATGGTGTTCTCTTAAAAATTAGATGTATTTCAAGAATTTTATTGCAAGCATTGGCTTCTATGAACAATATACACCTTGCAAAATGTGAATTTTGTTAGAATCAAGCCCCTAATGGTTATAATATCTAAAACTTTCCAGCCATGAGCTCCGACTTATAACTGAGGTTGTAATTGCCAAAGGTTACAGAGTAAAATCCATGACCATGTGCTCCGTGGAATCAACCTCTCATGTGAAGTTTTGTTTTTGTACAACTAATGTTCTTCTTTGGTTTAATTTATCGTTGATTTGTTACCACAAGTACAACTCACCCTCCCATGAGAACATTTCTTCTACTTTATGTAGTTCATACTGTTCTTCACCTACTCTCTCCTGATAAGGTCCTACCAGGTCATGGTTGACTACCTCCAGACGTAACATTGCTAATCCCTTCTGCAAATTGCTGATATCGAAGATGTTGATGACCTGTCGTTTCCTCAATATATTTAGGAATTTCATTCCAGGAGATTCAACCAAGGAGAGACGTCTCACCATGTCACGTTCTGATGCAGGTACTTTAAACAATATGGCCAGTTTAAGACAATGGTCCAAAGTGAGATGTTCAGCAATGGCAACAGTCAATCTCCCAAACTCAGCTGAATTTAGAAAAATATGACAAACAAGAGATATGAACAACTAACAACAGCAGTGGTTCACTGTAAGATGGGGAAATTTATTGCATCTTAACAATCACTTGAGAACTAGATCAGCCAAGCTGCTAAATCCCAGCTGAAATTAGAACACATTTGTTGTTCAATTTATAAACAATGATTTCCATCATTTTGAGTGATTAACAATTGACACAGTATTGGTCGACTCAACTATGCTGGTTTAACCGCCAATTTTTGATAGTGCGTGGTTTAGCAAAAGCTCAGAGACAGACGGAGGTAAGGCGTTGGCATTAATCCCCCACCTGGTGAACCGCTGTGGGCCCCGTACCATGACCTCTATCACACCATTTCTTCCTCCTATTGATGAATCCCTCTGCAATCTGAACTCATGGTCTTTGTTTTGATTTTTTCCAAACATGTACAAAATAATTTGTGATGAATCTTGAGGAGGACATTGAAAAGTGAATAATAACACCCTTATTTGAAAACAAAATGATATATGTAGGTCTGGGAACCATCACAACGGAAATTCGTCTCAATGAAAGGGTGAATCGAGAGAGAGAGAGGGGGGACAATGTACTCCTCGCTCTCACACTTCATAGCTAAGTTGAAGCTTACACTTCCATGTGTGTTTCAGAAGTACAAACAAGTTTAGGATAAAGAGACCCATGGTTGGCCTTTTAGTTTCTGATGATTACTTCCAAAGGGGCAGGGGGGAGTGGAAGGGGCCGGACACTTTTGCCTGTAATTTTACCAATTATTATGTATGACAAAGGTTACGTTTGTCTGGAAGAAAGCAAACTTTCTTAACTTAAAGGGGGTTGCGTCTTTCAAATCCCCAATTAGTACGGTTCTGTCAGTGTTTCTAAATGGGGTGATGACGGTGCGCAGTGAACTAATTCGATAAGCAGACTGTATATCTTTGGTCTTTATTTAGTTTCCAAAAGGCTGTGAGTGATGAAGTACCCTTACTCAGCTAACAGTTCTACTTTGATAGCAAAAATGGACGAAACTGGAGGTGCTGCCTAACATAAAAGGTAACATCTGGGTCAGACAACTACTGACGTTTCAAACCAATCACCTGCTCTTTTCAGCGCAGTTAACATAGTTTTGGAAGGTGAAAAATTTTGAAAGAAACTACCTAAAACCTCCTATGAGGAGTTAACTGGATTTGACACAGGGACTTCTTGATTACAATGAACTCCAAATTAATTTCATGGAAACACGCTATACAGAATCAAGCTTCCACCAAGTGACTTTCCCTT
>JAAAJZ020566672.1:0-11497 GCA_010015985.2 Actinopyga echinites
TTTTATTTCCTTTGCAGCAAATGAATGATTCATCAGTGATCATCAGTGCTCTAACAACATTTATATCTACTGACCAGCCAATGATCCGCTTGAGGTGGGGTCCAGGAGCAACTCTCAGGTGGGCCGGGTACACAGAACGAAGTCACCGTTAGCTGAGGGGTGTTTACGAAATCGAAAGATATATTTAACGTCCTTCAAAATAAATGGGATAAAAAATCACAATTTTGGCATTTTGTAATGGTCTAACTTTTTGGTCAGACTAAAAAACAGCCGAACAACGATTGATGATGTAGTAGGCTCTTGGAAGAGGAAGACGGATGATGGGGCTTTTCACCCCTCACAGGAAATAAAATTTATAACAGCTATGAGGATTGATGCTCTCGAAGAGCTCCGAATAAAATAAATTTTAAAGGCATTTTTTGTATGTCTCACGCCATTTTACATACAAAAGTTTCCCATCAACGTTCAATTTAATACAATTCTTTAAAAAAAAACTTTGCCACGAGAGAATAGTATTGTTCTACCTGCAATAAATGATCAAATATATTTTTCGCAGATACTAGTGATCTTTTCATTTACTTGTTTTGCATAACATGCAGCCCGCACCTCCCATTTCCAACAAAATGGTTCATATTTCGCAAGGATAACCACGTACCCTGAAAACATCCCGCGTGACCCAGGTTGAAAACCCCTACTTTAAGCACTTTTTGTTTTCGGTGAAAAATATCAGAATAATAATTTTCTGGTATTCAGTGTTTGGGTTGCAATTTAATATTCAGTTTGCTGGTGTTTGTAAAAAAGCAGTTCTCTCCGTGGTATGCAACTATCCCTTTACATATCTTGCAGCACTTTATTGACAATTGTCATCCTACTGTACTCGTATAGGAAAATAGTTGTAGATGTGTTGTTTCTGGACTTGATAATAAGCGAGTTCGATCATTCATTTGCCGTGTAGAATTGTGAGATACACGCGGGATAAACAAAGCGAGCTCAGCAGTGTGGCCTGCCTAAGTGCACGTCTCTATCCCACTTTACGGCAGGTTTACATGCAGTTTACGGCACAAAGCCAGACGTTAGAACCATTTTTATATTGACGATGGGTTCAAAAGGGATGACTGGCCGAATATCTCAAGTAAACTCAAATTTTGGAAGACGTGTTATAGGTACTGGTGTGTTTTTTCTGTTTAGAAGATGTGCACATGTGCAGACGAATTATCGAACTCGGTTATTGAATGAAAATTTGCTTTGACTTGAAAGATGATGTTACCAGGAACAATTAAATTACCAATCTTTTACACTACCTTGGCTCAAATCTAAATAGGTCAACTTAATTCAACTGAAAAGTCCTATGTAATTTTCTTCTTTTGGTAATAGTTTATGTTATGGTCACCACTGTGACATCATTTGTAAATATAAACGTGTCACCACAATCAGATCAGGACAATCATGACGGGATTTCCCCCTACATTGCACCTAGCGGAAGAGTCCGCTGGTGACCCTCAATTTGATAGTTTCAATTGGCTGTGTAATGACAATTTCCTACATGTACAATTATGAAAAACAAGATTCTAATCATAATATACACCCAAAATGGCGTGTTTTCTAAAGCAGAAGATTTTTCAGTACTAAAAATATGAGCGACGTTTTGCTCCTACCCTTTTCACTCAGGAACCTACCTGTTTCATTTTTTTTTTTTTTTCCTTTTTCCAATGTGTTTCATATTGTTTTCAGTTAAGTGGTACTTGTGCCTGTTGCACTTCTAAAACTCCTTTCGGTCTTCATCGCTGCAAATAGAGTTTGGAAGCGATATCGTGACTAACCGGAATGGGTTCATCAATTAATTCATTTATAGCATTACTGCGACAAATGTATCCAAATTTCCAATTTGGCAATTGTTCACAATGATAGAGTGAGATACGTTACCCACAAAGCTAAAGTATCCCAATAATTCTTTCTCGAGTTTCTCCCCAACCATTAAAAGTGATACACACACTTATATCATTTACCCTGGCCAAAATTCTAAGCTTTTATTTCTTTCACCCATTTACTAACTTTTGCTTGTCCCCAGAGTCTCATTCTAAAAACACCCTTAACCTGAGAGAATCGCCGAGAGATACCACTAAACTACCGTTGTGCACATGCTGTTAGCATGTTCAAAAGATTTTACACCAATCACAAGCAAGAAAATACATACAGGTGTGCTAAATCTCAAACAAGGACTTATTATGGCGGTAATGCAATTGATAAAAGAGACACACATTTTAGCACTAGACATTTTTAACTGCGAGGCACATTACGTGTCGGTCCTAAGGTTTTGACAGCGGCCTGTAAAATGGGGTGGACTAAATATTTTGACATAACAACAACTGACTATTTTAACCAGACACACTCGCAAAAAAGGCACAAACGTTTTAGGGGGTTATAGCTGGATCAATCAGTCAACAAGGCATCCCTGAAGGTTATACTGATACCTAAAAGGGTAAACTCGTAACCGTCGGTTTTGCTTAATGCACTTATCTTGTTGTTTCGCAGAATGTATTTTTCCCTTATTTACCATGCTTTCGTATGACCCAAAATAAATTTAAAGATGGCTATGGCGCTTAGGATGAATTAATCTCTCTCCTGTCGTAATTCACTTCTGTTACTCGGCACCAGGAAAATCCCCCTACCTCCGGAAAATGAGATCGTCATTCGTATTACCTAATATGCGTTCAACTGTTGACCATTTTGGTTCGTGATCCATCGTCGTGAAATTGCCAATTTTGCAGGATCTATTTTATAAAGGTTTTTAACCTTTGTCAAATACGTCCATTTACAACTGATGTGCATTGCAGTACCGTACAATACAATATGAACATGAATAACATGAATATGTCCATGCTTGTATTAACAGACGCAAAAAAACAACACTTCAGTTTAGAAATATCCCTCAGGTATATGGTAGTCGTTATAAGGTCGAACAAATTTCCTGGTAATTAAATTTTTAACTGTTTACACGTTACCTAGAAGACCCGTATTAAGTTTCAGTCTATTATGACTTAGTATGGACGATTATGATTATTATCAAGGTCTTATCTTTCCTACAAAACCCTAAAAGGCTTCATTGTGAGTGCAGCATCCGTCAAGAGGAAATAACAAGGAGTCTTCAAACTTTTAAGAAGCACTCGGACATGAAATAATGGATAGAGTTCAAGCACTGCAAGTGTACCATTTAACATGTTTCAACTGTCATATTTGTGTGGCTTGATTGCATTAATGTTGTAATATTTTCTCCAATAATTAAGACGTTGACAACGGTTCCCGTTACATTTTACTTATTTACGGTAGTCTGGAATTATTTACAACGCATGCGCACACGTGGGCACTTAGGCCGTCATCAGCCACCAGTTGAATGACTGCGTCTGCGTCTCTCTGTTGCCACCACGCTATTCAGCTGCCGTTTTTGTTTTTTGGTTTTTTTTTCGTGACTTTGAGACGCTGCGGGTAACTGTCTCCCTTGATCTTATGCCGAGTGAGATGATTGCGCTCCTTGCGTCCATTCCGAACTATCTTATTGCTCCTGTTGATCTCACATGAAGAAATAACAGGTAAGTGGAACAATTGGACTGTTTTTTTTTTCTCCGCCAGAGGCGGCGCTCGTGTTGTACGTGCCCACTATGTGAAAAATGTCTAAAATGTTTGTTGTAATTACATATGAGAAAACATGCAAATACAAAAAGAAAATAAAAAATTGGGAGTACTCTGTTTCATTTGTGAGGTTCCCATTTGCCTTAACATCTTCAGTTCTGATGATGTGCATTGCCTGGGAGAGATACAAAGCCATCTGTAGACCAATTCAAGCCATGACATCACCCATTAATCTTACAAGACATTGTATTGTAACAGTCGCATGGACAGTAATACTTCTGATAGGATTTTGTGGCTTAACTATAATTATTGGTTGTGTTTTCACTTATGTAGTACCGATACGTTATAAGTATAATGTGGTTATGTGCTGGTTCATGGTGTAATAGATTTTGTTAGTTTACTTACAGTCTTCCTGTATTACAAAATCATGAAAACACTATGTCAAAATCGCCACCTTAGGTCAAGGCTCAGAAAACAGGTTCATATAAATACCAGTGTTATTGTCATTCTTGTGGTGTTGCAAGATTTAATTCTCCTTATCATTTTACTTACTAGCACTTGGTTTAATTATCAGAACAATTTTTCATGCAATATGACATTTCCTTATCATTCAGTCCATTTGTTTTTTGTTGAATTCTGGTGTAAACCCTATCATAAGTACAATATCTTTGGGTTTCTCTATCGCAAAGCTTTCTTCAAAACATTTCCTTTTCTGAAGTGTGGCAGTCTAGGTAATTCTGAGCTGTCTGATCCTACAGGGACTCACCATGATTAGGACAATGGTGCAGACAATTGTGTGAATACAGCCATTTAAATTAATGGTGCACGTTCCCTGTTCCTATATAGCTGGGTCATGGTCGAAATGTCAAACTTTGTTTGACTGCAAAGTACCAAAAAGTAAGATTTGGATCATATACAGTGTTGCTGGTTTCTGTGTACTGTGTGGTTTTATATTGCACAATTTGTTTATGAAACAAAGTAACATACATACTGTACGTAGAAGAACAGTTACTGCATTTTAGTATCAAAATACCAACAAGCATGGTACCAATTTCATATTTCATATCGTTATTTAAGTTTTCTTCTTGTCCTGTGCAGTGCTTTTGTTCACATTGCACGGACATGTTTCATAATGGTAACATTCACATGAATCTAGCGCAATAACTGACTTCACAGGGAATACCTGTCTGAGATCATTTTCCTGTAACACACTTTTCTTTGTGAGTATTCGATCATTTAATCCCACATACTGGGACCTAATAATGGGTATCATAGACTATAATTTTTAATTTTAGATTTATGGAGGGACTGATTTGTAAATAATTGGGTAAGTCGAGAGTAATTAGACTTGCACACTATGTTGTCATCAGTTATGATGAGGGCTTGGATAAAAGTTTATCTGGAAGGTTGAAGGAGTGGATATAGTTCTTGAATAAAGTCAGAAAGGTGGTACTGATATGTGTGTAACCTATATCAGTAAAAAAACAGTTTATATGTTTATTTTTGTGATGCAGTTATGCTTAAGTTTCAGTGTGTTTACTGAGGAATGGTATTATCTTTCAGTTGGCATATTACTTCTTTTGCCTTCCCTTTTTAATATAATATCCAATTTTTACCCAAAATGTCACAAATTCGCCCCCTTATTTATGGAATGAGCTATAGACCCATGTAAGAACAGTAACTGACAACTACTGTGCATATTAGTGTCAAAGTACCAACAAGCATGGGTACCAATTTCATATTTCATATCGTTACCTTAAGTTTTCTTTTTGTCCTGTGTAGTGCTTATTTTGTTCACATTGCATGGACATGGTTTCATATCACACAAGTTGTTTATGAAAACAAAGTAACACATAGAAATACAAACCTACATCGCCCCTCCTTACCTCCTATTTACATACCCTCACTTACCGGCAGTTTAACCTGGCAAATGAAAGATAGCCTAGTGGAAGGAAGCCCTCTAGCACGCGTCACTCAATTCTTCATTTACCAGTCAAAAAGTCTACACGCAGTTTGCTTCGCCTGGTTAAAATTTTCCGTTTTTTCACAGTTTTCTGTCTTGGACGTTTTCCATCTGTGATCGAGATAGTCTTTAGCCATCATTGAAACTCCTAGAGAGGAAATCTATTGTGCATAATAGTTTCAGAGTACAAATGGGTACAACCAATTTCATATCAGTTTTCTCTTTGACCTCAAATTGCAATTTTTTTTTCATTTTTATATACAAAGTTAACTAATTCCCAAACTTTCAGTATGTTTTCTATTCAATACTTTTTATCTGAAATTTGCATGCACTGGTTTTGTTTGTATTCATAGGCATGTTGGGTGAGGGACTGTGCCATATGAAATTTTTGTACAACCCAAACTTCAGGCAGAATCTGTAGAAATATTCCAGCAAATTCGTGCTGAAAAAGTTTGTTGATATGATTAAAAAGATTAGAAAAAGCAAGGGAAAGTGAAATTCATTCGTTTTACTGTTTTGTTGAATGCACACTCCCTACAAAAATCTCACACCTTCCTCATGTTAATGATGATCATGCCTAGGAGCATGGGCAAGATGATGGAGGGTTCAAACCCTCTCCCTTCCCCTTGACTCAAGTGTAAAATTGGTTTTACTTCTAATGTCGCTAATTTCCATATTACGATGAGCATTTCAGCATTTAAAATGATGTGCAACATTACAAAATGCACTAAAAAGGCTAAATTTTTGGTGCACTCTGACATGCACATCTTCTCTAATCAGCTGTTCCAAAATGAGTTTCCATGGGACAGGTTTGGTAAAACTCCCATCATTATCTGTCCTCCTGTTACAAAAACTTAGTGAACCATCAACAGGCTGGCTTATTGATGTTGTTGCTAATTGTGGTATTTTTATGAACACTTCTGTGTGTAAGATGACATGAAAGATTACAGCAATCCCTTAAAAAGGCTAATTTTTTGCATTTTTGTGCATGCTTTCCCACCTTAGTTCTAAGGTATTCCAAATTATTCCCAGTAGGACAGCTCGGATGGAATGGTCATTTCAAAGCCCCAAAAATGCCTACCACCATCTGTCCTCCCCTCCGAAAAGCCAATTGTTGACTTAGTCTGATGAGTTAAGCTGTTCAAAAATGTCATATTGTAAAGTTCTTTTGTAGTTGGATTGGTGTACATTCAATTCATTGGTAAATAGTAACTACGGTGTATCATTCTGTATGCACATAATTACCAAATACCGGTACCCCAGAGCTTCCCAGACACCCACTGTGGCATCACCCCTGGTCGTCACCCGCCAGGGCATGTGGCATCGTTTGGTCAGTTGACCTGGGCACACCCCCTTCCCTTTGGAAAAATCCTGACTATGGGCCTGATCATACCTCTTTGATTTTGTAAAATTATCCTTTGTTCGTAGATTGTTATTACAGAGCAGAATACATGCCCCTCTTTGAAGCAAATTATGAGTATTGCTAATGTGCTCAGTTTTACACACCATCTGATATTTACAGACCTGTGATTACTTCCATGGTACCACAGAAACGTATTTTGTAAGGTTTTGGATATGGCTCAGAGATGCAGGCAAAAAATTGTGCCCCTCCCCCCAAAAAAAAGAAAAGATCCTATACGCATATGCTTGTATTGGACTTTAATTTTGAATTTTAGATTCATGATGGGAATTGGGCAAATTGAAAGTAATTAGGCTTGCACTCTATGTTGACATCTTGAATAAAATCAGAAAGTTTCCTGTGTAACGAATTGGTTTTTTTTTTTTTTTTTTTCTTAATCACGGATCATATTCCCACAGGGTCTTCATTACGCATATCATAGACTATTTTGAATTTTGGATTCATGGTGGGACTTTGTGAATAATTAGGCAAAAGGAAAGTTTAAACTGGCTTGCCCTCTATCATCAGTTAAGATGAGGCCCAAATGACATTTTATCTGGAAGGTTAAAGAAGTGGGTATTGTTCCTAACTAAGTCAGAAAGTTGGGACTGATACTCGTGAAACCTATATCAGTTTTAAACAAAGATTTGTTCTGTCTTAGTTTATCTGATAATTCAGTTATTGTTCCTGTTCAGGCTTCTTTGTCAAAATCTCAATTATTTTAAGACTAATCTTTTAAAATGTTACATTTATACTAGAATGAAAAAATGAAAATAAGGTGAAAAGGAATGATACTCGTATAACATTAACAGAAATTTACTTTATCACTTTTAAGTGTCTTTGTCATATAACATTCAGTAACTCACATTTCCTTGAACATGATTATATACATGTGCCAACTTGGTCGAGCATTCTCATCATAAAATTTGCATAAACTACAATGTGAGTAATAAAACAGTCCAGTTCATTTGCTTGTGTTGAGATAGTGTCAGGTTATATGTAGCCTGATGATCACTGTATTGTCAATATATCTGTTAGGAGTTTGATATAGCTTGGTTCTGCATGAATAAAGACTATGGACAACTAAAGTATTTCCAGTGGGGTTGTTGTTCTGCTAGACTTTTATGCAAAAATAATAATTTTCATGCACTGTGTAAATATCTTAAGTGCTTTATTGACGACTCCTTTTAAAATTTCATATATTGTTAATAAATCTGTTAGGAAATAGCCTGGTTCTGCATGAATAAAGACTATGGACAACTAAAGTGTTTCCAGTAGGGTTGTTGTTCTTCTAGACTTTTATATAAAAATAATAACAATTTTCATGTACTGTGTACTATCTCAAGTGCTTTATTGATGACTCTCTTTTAAAATTTCATTTGTGTTAGAATGAATAAAAAACTTGAAAAGGAGGTAAAGATGTAGTAATTTGACAGCACACATGCTTATACAACACTGAAACTTAATTTTACTAGTACCACTTTTGAGTGTGTTTGTCATTATTCATTATCATCACCACTTTCCTTGAACACGATATATATGTAGGTACAACAACTTGTCTGCTCTCTTTATAACATTTGTGTCAAGTACAGTGAGGAGCAATCCACAGTCCAGTTTATTAGTTAAAAGCAGTATTAGGGCTGCCGTATTGAACACCCTCATCCTACAAAGTTACATGCAATAGAAAATTATCCTTCACCTTAATTTGCACAACTCACAAATTTTGGTGTAAACTCCATCATCTATAATATCTTTGGGTTTCTCTATCGTAAAACTTTCTTCAAAACATTCCTTTTTTTGAAGTGTAGAGTCTAATTTCTGAACTATCTTATCCTGGATTGAGTGTGTTTAAGGCAATGTCACAGAAAATTATGTGAATATAGCCATAAAATGTTAGAGGTTCCTGTGTCTTTAGCTGGGTCATGTTAGAAGTGTCAACCATGTTAAACAGAAGAACAAAATACTTTGTTTGACTGTAAAGTATGAAAAAAGTAAGATTAGTTTGCTTCATTAGAGTATTGGTTTCTGTGTATTATGTCATTGTATTACACAAGTTAGACATAAAAAATGTGTAACACACATTAAATTGCAGTTACTAACAACCCTTGTACATATATGTATACATTATTGCATACCATTACTGTTTAGTTTTCTCCTTGTCCTTAGTTATGCAGTTATATTTTTTATCAGTGCAGTGATCTTTATTACTTAAGTTTTCCATAAAACACTTTTTATATGAAATTTTTATACCTTATGTAGTGCTTTTCTTTGCATCACATGTTCATGTTACATGTTGTAAACAGTCAAAATACAACCTTACAGCACTGCACAGTGACTGAATATCATGTGAGATCATTTCCCTACGATGAAGTATTTTGGGGGGTCAGTAATGGCATCATTCATTTTTATATTCCCACAAGGGCTTTAATGCATGTCATAGATTATTTTGAATTTTCAATTCATGGTGGCCTGGACATTGTGAATAATTGGGTTAAAGGATTAAGTGAAGACTTGCTCACTATTTTATTTTTCATTTATGATGTGGCTTTAAGTAAAATTTTATCAGAAAGATTAAAGGAGTATGCCGTAAGTAAGTTAGAAAGCTGGTACTAATATGTATAAAGCTGTGATATATATATCAGTTGTAAAGAATAGTTTATACTTGTATCTAATAAATGGACTTATTGTTCTTCCGGATTTTTTTTTAAGTACTCTTGCATCAGTTTGTATTATCTCAATTCTTTTAAGACTCCTCTGTGTTATTACATTTATACTAAATGATACTCATGTGACATGAAATTGAATTTTACTTTGACTGATATCACTCTTTTGTCTTTGAAATGTCTTTGCAATTATATTCATTTATCCACCAATTTCCCTGTACGTGATTTCAGTCTGTATGTGTACATGGCCCGCATGACCATTTTGATCAAACAAAAAAAAAAAAATTGAATGAACTAAACGTTGAGAGCACAGTAATTTACAGTTTAGTTCATCTGCTTGTATGGGCCGGAGTTACATTGTACACCTTCCTGTGATGGTAATATGTAGCTTGGTCTCATGTACACTTGTACTGAGGGGAACATGGTTCAGACCTATCTCTATAAAGAAGACTTCAAACAGACAGCTAGAAAGGGAAATAGCAAATATTTATGAAACACTAAACAAGTGGATAGACATTAACTTGAGCTGGAAATATGAGATTTATATTAGAGACAAATTTTTTATATTTGTGGAAAATCTAGCATTCTTTCTTACTTGTTAAATTATATTAGAAGAAAATGAAAGTAAATGAAAAGAAAATAAAAATCTGGTGAAAAACACCGTGCTGATGCTCGTACAACATTAAATTGAAATTCAGTTTGACCTGCAGTATCACATTCATGTGCCTTTGTCATTTTGCTTTAAATAATGACTTTTCATTGAACATGATATAAATGTACAACTTGACTGTTTCCTTCATAAAATTTGCATCAAGTACAATTCACTGTCCAGTTTATCAGTTAAACAGCATTATAAAGGCTGCCAGTATATACACCCCCATCCTAACGAGTTATGCATCCTTCACCTACCATAGTCATAAAGGTGTTGGGGGTTAGCCTGATTCCATGTGAAAAAGACATTTAATGGTCACAGGTCAACCAGACATGGAAATAGCAGATATAGATCCCTCCTCTTCTTTTAGAACCAGTTTCCTGAACAAATCAGTTCCCATGAATGGTCCAAGGTATCCATATACGCCTAAACCTGTGGTCTGCAAGACTTATGCAACTCTATTACTGCAGCTACTGCATATCCTACCTGCTATAGAGAGGTTGCTTGGGTACAATGGTTAACAAACTGTTGTGTGATGGGGCAAACAAACATACCCTGAAGGCTGAACCTACCATAAAGCCTTGTACTTTATATTTCAGCTTCAGGTTTTTCTATGACAACTCTCATCAAGTACTTCTTCACTGAATTTGACCTTTTTGAATGTTTTTACAAAGATTTCATTTTGTCTTTCTTTGGACAAGTCACTGTTTTACACTTTAAAGGGTAAAATTGTTTGTAGAGACAACTTAGTATTGTTCAGAAGAGTGCTTCAAACACTTAATTACTGTGAATATAATTAAAGGTTAATTTTAACCCATTCCAGGCACCTACATACTGTATGGGAAGGAAAACAGTTGGGTCATGTGAGGATTAACAGACAAAACATTTCCTTTTCACAAAACTTTTTTCTCATTCATTGTAAATACTGCATATGGAAAATTTTTGGCCTTATTCGCCCAGAAAGTAATCTCATCGGCCATGCACACACAGCACACCGGATATCGGTTAGATTGTTTACTTTGACAAGCATGAATGAACACCCGTAGCATTTGTGTGGGTGACTAGCATCCCTATTACGTCATCACTCGATCGATACTCAAGTCAGCCATATTTTTAAGAAAAAGGTTCCTGATTGGAGGCCAATTTACAACCTGTTCCTCTCAACCAATGAAAACCTGTCTTATATCATTGGA
>JAAAJZ020567774.1:0-11491 GCA_010015985.2 Actinopyga echinites
GTTTGAAGAGGAATTCTCGCAAAAGTTCGCGGACGTTGGTATTACGAGTGCAGCCAATATAGGTGCATGAGTAATACACGTCCCCTGGGCGGGCAAGCGGTCCGCCCGCTTGGTAAAAAGTGCCTCTCCCTACAAAAGTGACCGCCCCCCTAAACTTTGACAGGCCCTCTACAGAACAATCTTACCTCTGAAAGTCTTGCGCATAATTATTTGGGAAAAGGAAAGAAGCAAGAAATCATCTCTAATTGGCCAAATTTTTGCATCATTTAACACCTCAATTGTCAAAATTTCCGAAGAGGGGAGACAGATACCCACCTCTTTTAAGATGCTTCCTCGACCGTTGCATCTCACATGATTGCCGCCCCTTTTGTTAAAGATCTGTGGAGAACACTGTTTCCTAGTCTCCTTCAGGTCTTACAGAACAGGACAATAAGGAGCTTACTGTGGACAAACCCCCTAGTTTCAAAGGAAGCATAGGTTTTGGATCTTCATACATTTAAACAAACTTTTCCACTGCTAGGGGCAAAAGGAAAAAAACAAAAGTGCCAGTGATCTGGAACCACCATGATGTCTGAGTAATTACATTATACATGCTTGAAGTATTTCTCAGGGTCTGATCCTCCTCCCCACCTTGCCAAGATCAGAATTGAAGGATCAGATCTGGATCTGATCTGCATTTACACTACAGTTTTGATCTCGAGTGTAGGATCTGACCCCAAGCAGGAGGTCAGGTATGGGTGTAGTGTAAATGCACCCTTAAAAAAAAGATTGCGTTTTATCATTCCTCCCTTTTTCTTTCAGAAAGGCGTTAGTGATGATGCTATCATAGTAGTCGCCGATGAGGTAATAACCTGCAAGTTTACAAGAGTTTTATCTTTGGGCAACGATGATTCTGAATTCTTTGATCTTACTTCTGGAAACTTTCACATCATCATGGGATGGGGCGGTAGTTTGTCCGGCAGAAGTGAGTGCTTTCTTCTTCATCAGAACTTCTTTTTTTTTTGTATTTAGCAACTAGGACCTTAATATTTGGGACAGAAGGAGGTGTTTCTGTTGATCTTTTATTGATCTAGAAGGGTAGTTGCTGGTGGGTGTCAAGCATAAACATGTAAAGATGACATTTTTATGTAGTTTTACTGAACTCAGATGCTATCCATTTACCTTATTATCAAATGATATCAATCCAAATAAGCCATGATAAGTATTGAGGGTGATCACAAATCTGACCTTCCCAGTATATGCACAGAATGTTGAATTAAAACTAGTTTCCAGGCATTTTACCCTCTTATTAACCCCCCCCCCCAAAAAAAATGAATTTTCTAGTGGCAATAAAATGAAAGTGAAAAAATATTTTCCAGTGATATGAAAATGTATCAGATTATTAAGCATTCACATTGCAAACTTGTTTTTGTGTCCAAGGTCAGGTCCTGTGCCCTAGCTAAGGTGAGAGTGGCAGGATCTGACCTAGCTGTAAATTGCAGTCACGGGACAGACTTGATCTCTGGTGTAGGATCAATCTGATGCTGAGTGAAAGATCAGGGGGCTGTTCCTGAAAGAGTTACACTTGACTCTGAAGTTTAATTTATGGTACATTAAACCAAACTTGATATGTAGTGTAACGCTTTGTGGAATGGGTCCCAGATACTGGTTTAGTGAAAAAATCCATAATCTCAAATTCTCATTTTTCTTTTTTTTTTCAAAAGTTAATCTCAGTCTCATTAGCAAATTTAGTATTCTCAAGGAGTACTAATGTTTGATACTTTTTGTGACATTCTGAAATGAAATTTGTACTGATGTCAGTTTCAGAAATGTCAGATGATTGTGTGAACATGAAACAGCTAGGGTTGCACAGCCTGGAAAAGTCATGAAATTGTATTTTCTCTTTCCAGGCCTGGAAAAGTCATGAAATTTTGTAGAAAATGACAATTAAAAGTCATGATGGAAAACTCATGGAGTTTTGAAAAGACTGTGTAATCTCCTCTAAATTAATGTATAGAATGAATTTTATCTTCTAATTCTACACTCACAAAGAACTATATACGTGTAGTCATCAGTTGTTTGTGATAAGTCATAAAAAGGTCAAAGAAAAGTCATGGAACTTAATTTTCAATAAGGTGCATGAACGCTGTATATGATCTAAATAGTAACCAAAGCTGTCTTTCCTGTCATACTTGAGGAGGAAATTCAAAAAATTAATTCACTCTTCCAAAAGTCAGCCATGGCTTATAAAGCGCCAGTTTGACTCCGCTAAATTGTCAATCTAAAATGTCTTTGCAGACCCTCAGTGTAAATGCACACATGCTTAGCATGTATTTTCATACTGAAATGCTCTTTGTATTGTACATAACAAGATTGAAATTGTCTACCTCATGATATAAGGGCAGAAAGAGCCAAGGAAATTGATTGAAGGAACATTACTTGGGAGTAAAGCCCTGTCTACACGACCATACATTTGCCCATGAACATCATCATGCAAATGTTTGAACACTTGTTGGGAAGATGACGCAGCTTAAAGTTGGAATAACTTCATGCATGTTGGACGTTGTTCAGATTTGCCGGGAGAGCAGTCCACTTGATCATTCGTTTGTTTATTAGCATCGTCATACAAATGTATGATGGTGTTTTTGACCAAATGTATGATCATGTGGACGGGGCTTAAAAATAAGAATGAACTATTTCTGTTTTTTTCTACATTTAACAGGTGCAGCTCAGAAACTAGAATCCTCACGCTTGAAGAGAAACCTGGACAAAGGAAGATAAATTTTGATGACGTTCCACACCAGGTCCCTGGTAATTATGCGCTGTTTTGATAAATCTTGAAAAATCCTGAACAAATTCATTCTAGCCTGCAGAAGAGTTGGAAATGCACAAGCTTCCTTCTCCAACCCCTCCTGCCCCCTCCCCCTTCTTCTGTTCCAATATCCATTTTGTGAACACTGCAATGCATGTTGTATAGACAGAACTTAAACTTTGGAAATTTATTTCAACAACAGTGGCAATTAATTTAAGGATTTATCATCCATAATTTATGCTGATGTTTATCAAGGAAAAGACATTTTTCAAATAGAAGCTGGATCATAGCTTCTATCCAGGAAGTATCTAATTTCAAGGCAGCATTCAGATGTAATGTTGCTTTTCCAGCAATCCAAAATATGTAAATGTGATTGATGTAGATACAGGGTAACTAGGAACTGCCTTCTCTCCTCCCTGAGATAAATTTCACATGTCAAGTGCTACTCCAGTACCTGAAATATGACAAAATATTCATATTTTTTGCACAACATTGCTACAGTTTGCATATTAACACTCATTAAACAAAACTTCCCAAATGAGAAAAGACACGTCCCCTCCCCAGGACACAGACCAATTGTCACTGGCCTTTAAAAATTCCTGGATCCATGACTGTGACCTTGCCTTCAATTGGTCCTATTTCTCGTAAAGAATTTTTTACCTCAAGCAAATTTTCCTTCAGGATATTACATTGTCAGAAATAAAGCTTTGTGCTAGAATTGCAGGCGAGTGGGGAGGGGGCACTTCAGCCTACCAGCCCCTCCCTCCCATCCTGTGCATTTATGAGTTTAACAATGGTTTTCAAGCTTTTAATCCTTTATCCATTATATTGTTGTTCATATAATTTCTTACCTTTTCATGTCTTCAGGGTCTTCTCAAAATTCTTGTCAAAATGCAGTGGAAGGTTATGGAAACAACCATTCACCATTCCCTGACTTGGATGTGTTCGTGAGGAGCATTATTACCAAAGGCGGAATCCAAGGTGACATCAGGCAGTGGGTATACTTTGCCGAGAGTGGAACCATGTTGTACGAAGTTGTCAAAAATAGATGGTGTGAAAACATTGGACGAGCCCATAAGAGCAACAACATCATGTAAGTACTTGTTACTATGTGCAGTGCCTCAGTGGTCCTGGTACTTTCTACATGGTGTCCTCGCATCATCGCATGTGGTATTTGCCGTACCTTCAAATAGCTCCCTATTCATTTTCTGCCATTCTGGTGGCCTCATGCATCCCCTGAAAAGTTTGCTACAGCTTCTAAATTCTAGATTGCTGATCTTCATACCTTACTTCGGATGACAAATTTGTAGAAAACTTTTCCTTCATTTTGCATGTTTTGTTCCTAATGTTGATTAATTTTTTGAGGTGAAGGTTTCTCCTTGAATAATCACTCTACATACTGTATGACTTGCAGAGCAGTGAGAGGTGATATGAAATAAGCCTTCATTCTTTTTACATTTTGTATATATTTTTAAATGTTGCCATTACTGGGCCAGAATTCCTTGAATTACATGGAAGAAAGCCTTTGCAGATTACACATGCTGAATGTTAGAAAAATATGTTACAAGAATCACAATAGTGCCCTCATTTTGATGTGGTACACCCGCTGCTTTGTTTGTATTGCTCCTCATCTTTTCCATCTAGATATTTCTCTCATGGTATTGCTGTTTATAGTGCCTTGTCAATAATAATTATTGTCCCATGTGATTTAAACTATGAAGTTCCAAACAGTTTTCTTGAGTAAACTGATCCTGTAACTAGTTCATATCTTCAAATTTCTTTGTGTATGACTTTATGCAGCTAGATATCAGATAACAATCTTTCATCTTTCTGATACACGATTAAATTCATTTGGGATGCCAAGGGAGGTGGAAGATGTTGTGAAAACAATAAATTCAGATGTCCTGGTTGGTGTTTCAGGTTGGGGTGACTGCATCTTCCTTTCATAAGAGTGTCATGTATCCATTATTCCTGTGACATGTGCATTGACTTACTTGTTAAAATAATACTTAAACACTTGTCAATATGTAATTTGATTTTGTGTAGCCGATGGTTTCATATGTCTTCTGTGTTTCCTCACAGTTAAAACTCCTTTTGAAATTAGTTTCAGGGTTGCCTGCCATGGTAGATACAGTAGCTCACAGGACTGTTCTTTTCCGGTATGCAAAAATACATTGAGGTTAAGACTGTTTTTGTTACACTTGCATTCTGCTTGCTCCCCAGAAGTAACTCTTAAATCAACAAACAAGGTTTACATTTTAGGTGACTTTGCATCAAAGCTTCCCTTCTTGAGTAATTGGTGTATGAGGTTCTCAGTGTTTGACCTGTGACCTCCACCAAAAACAATTTTGGTTTCTTTTACTCAGTAAGGGACACCTATATGTAAAGTTTTAAGTTTCATCATAGCTATCCTTCTTGAGATACTGTGTGAACAAGATTTTATTTGAGCACTGATGACCTTAAATGACCTTTCACCACCAAAAACAATACTCAGTAAGTACATATCAAGTTTTTAAGTTCAGTTCATCACTTTCCCTTCCTAGGATATCCCATGCACAAGTTTCCGTTTTTGACTGCAGGTAATCCCCATATAACCCTTAACCTCCATATAAAGCATCAGTCTTCTTGTACTCAGTACTGGACACCTACATTCCAAATGTGAGAGTCATCACTGTTTCCTTTCGTGAGGTATTGTGTGCACATTGTTTTTAGGTTTTGACCCCTGGTGACCCAGAATGACCCTTTACCAAAACAATAGGGTTCTTGCACTCTATATGCTGCATTCACATACTAAAGTATGAGATTAATCACCACTTCCCTTCTTGCGATATCGTGTGCACAAGCTAAGTGTCAAAAAAGTATGCACACATACATGTGCCATCATGAATGCAAACTAGTTTCTCTCAACATCAAAACCAAAAAGGTAATGTGTCATTGGAAAACAGAAAGTGAAAGTACTTAAATTGTAAATAAGCAATTTATTGCTATCTCATTCAACATTTCTGGAGTGTTTTGCTCATGTTCTAGTGCCTGATGTGTGTAACTAGTAGGAAAGAAATAGGGAAAGTAAAGGTGTTGAATCATTTCACTTTCATTTATCTCTCACGATTTCAGGATTCTAGTTGATCTCAGAAGACGAACATTTTATCAGAAATGTCATGATCCTGACTGCAAGAAGGTAGCCTTCAGGTCACAGGAATGCTCTCTCCCTCTGGACTGTTTGCCATTTGTAGATGATTTTGATGATGAAGAACTGATTGAAGCCTTGGAATATGCAGAAGCAGAGCAAAAACACTTGAATGACATGAACAATTCAGCTGTCTCCATGGAAACCAGCAGTTCTACAACTGATTCAGAAAGAAAAGAATTTGATGACAGTACTGAGTTTGGTTCTGAACATGATTTTGGAGCCATCAGTGAGGAGGAGATTTTGAAAGTTTATGATCAGTTGGAGAAAGAGGGTGTTGAAATATGAGCTGTTCCTTATGAAGAAAAAGCTGTTTTAGTCATGCATATTAGCATTGCAGAGGGCTTTGATGCAGTACTGATGGTTATGTTGGACCCTTTACCCATGTATGATATCAGCCATATCGGCAATCTCCCTCGTTTTCACATTTGTTGGTTTTAGAAGAATTCATCTTAAATGTTGATACTACCCAACCAATATTTCTAAGGCATGTATTTTTATACAACAGCTATGTTTTCTTGTATTAAAAATATGTGACACTAATTGCCGATGTTTTCCCATCCATTAATGAAATGACACATTGTGGTAGATCTACTAGACAACAAATCTACAGTTTCATACCTTATGCCTATCAACAACACAGATGTGCTGTTGATGACAAGGTGATGGGATACATACTGCAAAGAAAACAAGTGTTTTGCAGGGGCGGATCCAAGATTTTTGTCGACAAGGGAAGAGTTCTGAGATTGTAGGCACTCGTACATGCACATGCCAAACGCGCAAGTGTTTTCAGTTTGGCAGGGGGTCAAAAATTGGAAGCTCTGAGATGGGATTTTCCAGCATTTGAAGCTGATTCAAATGACTTTTTCACCATGGTTTGTCAGAGACATGGGCATGTGCTACACCACAAGTGGGGATGTTAATGTTTAGTGAAAAAATGTTATCTTCTGACCTCCGGAATACCCCCTGTATCCACCACTGTTTTGCCACTTTCATATATACACCCTGCACAACAAGCTCATTATTGAAATACTTGTATTTCAGACTGGTATTGACAAATCAGATGCTGGAATCTTGTCGATTGGTGGTATTGGTACAAAACTAGCTGATGCAATATTTAAGTCCAATATTCCAATAATTTTGTGTAAATAATAAAACTATTGATATATCCTATAATCTTTTATCAATTTCTAATTTAAATAAAACTTGTGCATATAACTTACTTGTAAAGTTGTAAAAGAAGTTGTTGTTTTATTTTGAACTATATGGGGACAAAATATCTGGCCATTTCAACTGGCTATGTACTGTGGTACTCAAGGTATTTCAGATCATATTACATATTGAAGAACAGTTTCATAATTTGTCTTGATGTTAAGAATATTACAAAAACTCCACTGTGTTTGTACCTTCAGTCCATTGCAACAGTTAACAAATGTAAAGCATCATACAGGTGACACAGTAATTTTAATTTTAAACCTGAAAAAAAAAAAACTTAGTTTGGGGGAATGGAAATTTTGTCAAGCATGCAAGGAAAAAATTAGTGAAGACCTTCAGAAAATCCAGTGATGACTATTCACATGTCACATGTGGAAAACTTGTTTTAATTACTTCTAAAAGAAACTGGGAACACCACTTTCATGTTGGTTAGTTTCATTTTTGTTGAACACATGCAATACCACAACATTCAGCTCTTTTGAAAAAAGGTTCCATTGAAGGGAATTCAAGATGCGGCAATCTTAGCTTAGCTTGTCCCTTGAACACCAACATGTGAAATCAGATTTTATGTCATGTTTCACTCTCATTTCAAGGCGTAAAATTTTCCGCCTAGTTCGCAAATTTATTGAAAGACTAACTTTGGTAGAAAGAAAAAATACAAAAGCTGTCTCTAAACAAAGTGTACTTTGTATTATGCTGAGGTAATAAAGCTCTCAAGCTATACTACCAGTTAGATCACATTTAATGCAATTATGAAATACAAATATCATACTTATTCAGTACAAAAGCAAAACTTGAAAAAAAGTCAACATTTTAGCATAAAAACATCGGTACCTTCAAGTTACAAGGGACAATGATCTTTTGACCAAATAAGATGCTATTATGTTTCCAAATATCACAATCATGAAATTAGGAGAAAAAACAAAATTATTTTACTATTGCAATCACAATAAGAAAACTTAGTCACAGTAAAAAGATTGATAAATTTCAATTACAGTTGCCTTTTTCAATGTATTTGGTTTCCTAAGGGGGAAAAATTATTCTTCCTCTCCCCCTTCCCCAGAAAATTTTCACATCTGTTCTCCCTCGAAATTATTTGAGGACAAAAAATAGCATTGACCTAACATCTGACCCACCTCCCCACCACCATGAAATACGTCTCGATCCCCCTTCTGAAAATATCATGCATCCCTTCAATACCCAACGTGGCTATGGTTCTGCAACTACTACACAGTATACACTGTAGCAGGGTTTTCACAGGGCCTAAAGTTCTCCATTTTGCTGCGATTTAAAGGCTATTTTTTCCCAAAATTTGATGCTTTTGCAGTCAAAGCTAACTCTGGAATTTTATAGACTATGTATGCTTTGACAATGCAATTTGAAACTGCTAGTACAGTAGAATCAGTCTATAATGATGGTGTTGCACCATTCTACAGAAAAGTGAGAGATTTATCAAGCCTTAAGACTACAGTTATGCGTAGTGTTACAAGCAGGAAAATATCATAGAATTGAGAAATAGTTTAAAAACATAATCTTGCAGAATTTGAAGAATTCCAAACCAGGTTTTAACATTTTTGAAAAAGAGTACTGATTACTCTACTTTTTGTAAAGGCTGATTACAAATGGTTAGATGGAATATTTTGACAGATAACCTTTGCAAAAATTTATTTTTCCAGCTGGACACAAGAAGGTTATACCTCACACTTGTATTCTGGAAATCTTACATCCAAACCACTAAAATGATGTCGTACAAGTGGATACACATGCAAGTGTTAACCCTGCAGTTGCAGTTGAAACTGCAGCCTCAGCACCATATGACACTACCAATTTACTTTATACTATAAATTTACTTCATACTACCTTTTTCCACATCATAATTTGCAAATTTCACCTAGTCTATTATTGCAACTGGTGAATAAATATGCCTATCAGTGAAATCTCCTATGGCATAAACATTCCCTACTTCTAGGCACATGATCCATGTATTAACACTTGCATAAAACTATACATGTCATGCTGCAGCAATCCTCATATCCCTTGACATTTTTTTTTTACAGAAAGTAAGGGTTTGCATACCACCAAAAGTGAAAACAAACAGTAATTCCACAAGCACTGCCCTTCTATGTGAATGAATTTTCAACTAAAGTACCATCATAATACAAATTAACCATAAAAATTGTTTTCATGAAAATTACGTCAGGAAATTAATTACCTTAAAAACATGCATGTAATGTCACCATACAGACTAACCCACTATATGTTAAAATTGTTTCCATGACACTTATTTTTATTTCATAAGAGGAAACTAATTAACTTACACAAAACTTACATGTACCATCCTGATACAAGATAACCTTAACAATTGTATTCACTACAATTATATCAGGAAATCTTTTAACTTTAAATACAGAACTTGAATGTACCGTACCATCATAATACAAACTAAGCGAATAATATCTAAACATTGTTTTATGAAACTTGGGAAATAGATGAACTTACATTACTCTCATATACAGACAAACTCAAGAGATGAACTAAGAAGGTGGTTAAAATGTTATCACAGGTATTTAGTTGAATAAAACAATACTGAAACAAATTGATACATTTTGATTACCATGTCCAAAAATGTCACAAACATTTTAAAGCAATGGAAGTAATGGAGTCCCTGAAATTGTAACACAGAAAAAAAAATCATACAAGGTGGCAATAATGTAATCCATCAGTGGGCCTGTTCATACATCAGCTTAGGGGAGGGTTGTTTGGGTATGACATAGTGCCTACATCCACTTGATTTTACACTTATCACTGTAACCAGGGACACTCAATGGATCCATGCAAAGATATCCCCCACCCCCACAGAAATGGCTTTTTACCTGCCCCTTCCTTGATCTTTTCATTTTTCAACTGAAAAATGTTTTTCAGATCTTCAAAGCCGACCAGTCACATAGTGATGGAAGCAGAGAGAAGTCAAACGCACAATTACAATGTCTTTAAGCTTACAGCTTTATACATTCTAGCTTTGACAGTGCCAAGGAAAGTTTCCTAATATGTACAGTATCCAAGGATTCACTTAAGTTACAAGCAATTCTTCTTGCTACTGTACATCTCAATAAATGAGTTTTTGAACTGTTGAAAAATGGTTCAAGTCCTGGGCATTTAATTTCCAACTTCGAGAATAGATAAAACATTGCTATCGCAAAGATATATTTCATAATGTTAGTAAATAAAGCAGTGTCACAGCATAATTTGAGGAATTAAAATTTTAACAAGCTTTGATTGAGTAGATTGTTTCTGTCAGGAATAATGCTGTTTCATTTTTCTTACCAACATCTTGTACACTGAAAATCCAGTTTCTGTATAAATAAATGCATAATGATTTTATTTTTCACCAAATGGTATCACTGACACAAGGCAGTGATTAAATTTGCTTTTTTTTTGCAGTGAAGCACTCTTTCTGATTGGTTTCCTAAAATAAAAACTTCTGAGGACAAAGGATGGTGCACAAAAGCCAGTAGGGGGCTTCCCCTTTTTATGGTATGCGATCTAAAAATGGGTCAATAGGCTTCAGCTTTATTTAACAGGCTGCATATCGAAACATGGATTGACGACAGAAAAGTGAAGGAGGCACTACACTAACATGATGAACCTTTCCTTCTTAAAAATTTGTTAAGCTTTTGTTGCTTGATTACATCTAATTAACATAAGGAGGAGAAGGACACTGCTTAGACACCTGACACTGGCAGCCCTCTCATCTGAACAAGTGATAGATCAACAGTAGACTTGTAGTGTGAGGACAAAGTCATACAGTAGGCCTAAGTACAAGTGTAATATCTCTGGCCGTGAGAACACGTACAAGTACACATGATTTTTATGGCTATGAGTGCACAATTTTGCATTGGTGTCAATGGAGAACTTGCAAAAACTGAGTATGAGTACGAGTATGAGTACAAATCTATTCTCACACGTATGGGTACAGACAAATGTGCTAGGCACAAGTACAACTACAATCCTGAACAAAATTAAGTGGGACAGATCCCCCCACCCCTTTACAATTTTGCTTTGCAAGGTTTTGCGAAGCTATTGCGATACACAGTAGGCCTATGGCAATGTGTTCTAAAGCAACATGTAGGAAGGGAGCGATTTCAACGAAATGTCTTGGAGAGTACAGAGAGTCTGGACATTTTTGGCCATGCAGGATTGTAGGTACTCAGTATGAGTCTAAGAGACAGTGTAAGATTTACTCTCTGGAAAATCTGCACTTCTTTGCCACACACAGCAACAAAACACAGTAAACTACA
>JAAAJZ020568881.1:0-16789 GCA_010015985.2 Actinopyga echinites
TACTGACATCTATAGAGAAATTAATTACGTAAAGGTGATTCCGTATTCAACAGTAAGTAAACATAAGCCCCTATTTTTTTCTATGGGACTTAGGACCAGCTCATGTCCCACCAGAAGCTGCGAAATGTTCCACCGGTGGTACGCGTCCCCCAGGTTGAAAACCCCTGTCCTAAAACATCATATTATGAGAGACTAGAGCAGATTGACCTGGGAAAAAGTCTGTCACGTGGTCGTATAAAATTTGTTGTTCGTTTGAGTTAGGTGTCCCCGAAAGGTTGCCCTATAAAATCGATTACGAATCCGATGCTTTTCAAGCGTAGGAACTTAGGAAGCACAAGAATACTTTCCCAACCCTCTCATAGACACAGGCTATTAATAATGCTGGCTGTTACCTGAGGATGACACTCCAGGTAGATATGACTAGATAATGGGGTGAGGGGGTAAAATGGTCTTTCTGTTAGAATTATTCCCCTGCTCTTTTGAATGAGAATCTTGTGAGTCTAAAGGGAATGTCAACTAGTGACAAATACTGGCAAATGCCTCTCCAAATTCCCATATAGCATGAAAGACAGATGAATAATTCCAACCAATAGTAACACTGGATACCACCACATGATAGCTGAATGTATCTAAATACCACTGGCTATGCTTCTTTACAATTTTAATCGTTTCCCAAAATTTTCTGCCTTCAAGAGTAGCACATGTTTTTATCATGAAGCACATTTATTTTGATGTGTAATGCACTCTTTGAATGAATAAACCACCTAAAACAATTACTGGGTAATTGTTCAATGTGGTGGAATTAACCACAGGTAGAGGGGTAAGGTGTACAGGAACCATCCATTTCCCCCTCCCCCACCAAAAATTTTATGTATTACCCTCTCTGAATGAAAATACCATCAACATCAGCATCTAGCCACTTTTCTGATGTTGCCACCCATCCACGTATGGTGTAGACTATGGAAACTGCTCAATAGACCCTTTGCACACTTGTTCATATTGTCATGTTGGACAGTTGGAGGTTTACATGAAGGGCTCCTGGACAACTCCCCTCCCCCTGAACAATTCTCCCGGACAACTCCCCTTAGGACAATGTCCCCTTGGATAATTCCCACCCACCCTAAACTTTAACCCTAATCCTCATAACCCTCTCCCAAAGGAATTCATCAAGGGGAGTTATCTGGGTTGGGAATTGTGTGTGGGAGATTGTCAAGGGGGGGGGGATTTGTCCAGGGGATGTTGTCCGGGTAGGAATTGTCTGTGCAATTGTGTTGTGCAGTTATGCACATGAAGAGCATTTGTATGCATTATATATAGTATCTTTGCATAGTAGTGCATCCACATAGTATACCATAGCCCACTAGCAGCACTACTTTATGACTCTGACCGGTCACTTGGTGTGCACGTACACCACTGGATCTCAAATAAATCCTCCAACGTGACAGCTGATGTGCACCAGTGTCTCGTAAGATATTTTCTGATTGGCTGATGTTATTGTATCGATTGTATTCTTTGTTAGGGTTGCGGCTTGGGTTAGAGATTAGGGTATTGCATTAGCCAGTCATAAAAATTCTGCCGAGACAGTGCGCATCGACCCCAATTCGACGGCTTTGTGACCTAGGTGAACAGGGTCTGTAGTGTGAAATGAAGTATTTGCATTTAATACATCCAAATAACTAAGCAAGACACTGATGCCCTCTCCTCAAGATAGACTCTATTTCAAAACATGATTAATATACAAATTATTTACACATTTAAAAAGATTGCATGAAATCAAGTGTTAGTTGACCAATATAGCAAGATATTGAGAGAGAAAATGGAAAACAAAAAGAGTAAAACAATTTAAACAATTTAATCCGTAGAAAGAAAATGATCATTAACTTAAAAATGCACATTAAATGAAGCAGCAAAGTACTAAAGAGTATTTCTCTCCATAAGAGCACAAGAGTCAAAAAAGTATTTGTCACAAGAAAATGCTAGTGAGTGATGCAAACCCTTGAAGGTATCTGCCTATTTTTTAAAAACTGAGCATGATTAAAGCAAGATGACTGACCTATCACAGTCCTGCTAAAAGAATGACCACAGTGACAATGAAATAAAAGCAGCCTCATTTATCGCAAGCGATGGCTAAACTGGCAGTAATACTGAGACACAGAGACAACACAATGGAAGAAAAATTATGTAAACGGAATTACAAAATTGCAGACTACCTGTTTTTGAATCTTCTAAATAGACTTCCTTAACAGTACTCTTCTGGGATTGGATAGAATTCATTCTTTGTATTTATAACAATACCAAAATGAACACCTTATATACTTTAAATTGAAAAAAAATTTGCATTGCAATCCAGCCTCATTGAGCTTCATAATAACTTCTTTCTTCCTTTTACTAAATGACCCCATAATTCTTTGAATAGTCGAGGTGTCCATTTTTCATATTTATGAATTGATGAAATGCGACATGATCAAAACAAAAGATGCAAAAACAGAGGAATAAAACAAAAATAGATGAGATTATGAAAGATAGATTTGATGTGTACCAAAGAGTTATGTAATGAAAGTGCAGGATACTGTAGAAAATGAGGCAATGGAATTATGGCTATTCTACTTTGAGATAAATAAAAGTCTATGATAATCTGAGTTGGTCACAAAACTTCTAGAACTATCAAGGGGGGTATGAAGAACCCTTATCATGCAAGATATAAATAGTTACTTTTATTCAAGTAGTATACTGCCCTCAGTTTACTTCTAGTCTATGTTTGTCAAAGTTTATCACAATCATTACTATTTAAATAGCAAACTTCAGTCACTGCATACCATTCATCTCCATAAACGTTTTTTTTCACAGCCAAAAGCAGAGTGAAATAAAAATATTTTTTGTTACCATCCTTCCATTTAACTTTTAGGAAAGATGCCTTGAGTTGAATCTTTGGAATGGCTTGGTTATGTTTATCACTTGGTCCTTTCACCTTCAATATTTTTTCTTTTTTTCTCTCTGACTTTTTGAATACGGTACTCAGACTGAAATGAGAGACAATTTTTTTTAGTAACTATCTGTATGACCTAGACCTATTTGTATCCACATCTTGTCTAAAATAGTCTAAATTAGTTAATGACTGCACGCAGGTGACCTTTAGATTAAGCAAATACAAATGGCTTTTCCACAAATTCCATGGAGAGTAGCCACTGACAGTAAATGCTCCAAATTTTATACTTGATAAAGTTGCAATACTTCAGATATGAGGTGGCAGTACTTTTGAATGAGTCCTTTTGGACATAAAAACAACCATAAATATCACCATCCACTCATAAAAATATGAGACATTTGTTCAAAAAGTACAAGATACAACCTGAGTTTCAATGTTTCTTAAAAACAGTTTAGTAAAATCAGCCTATTTATGTTGGTGAAATGTTAAGAAGAATTTTTTATGAATATTCATAGAAATAATATATCACTAAACCTCATGTCTTTTGAAGCCTCCAGTACCTAACCATTTCACCTTGGTCAGATTTGTAATGACAATGCAAGAAGCTGCCATGATGGGAATACGTGTAAAGAGCACTATGATTGTATACATAAAACTGGCATATGCCTGAACAATAGTTCAACTGTGGGCAAATGCCTGCACACAGTGCTCTCCAAACACTTTTGTTTTTTGTATGCTCCATTATGTCACATAAAACATGTCCAAGTGTATAAAATCAATGATGAAAAGAAAGAAAATGCAAAGGAGTGCACAAAAGAAAAGAAGATAAAATCGTCTCAAAGTTGCATGCATTCATTTGGAAGATCATTTGTCTGGGTGGAGGAAAGACATCAGGCAGGTACCCGAGAGAAGAGAGAAAAAGCCAACAGAATCCGCAGAGAAGAAGCAACTTCATCAAACATCAATTTCATGCTCTAGCTCAGAGAAATCAACCTGTCAGAAATATAAGCAAAAAGACACAAACTGAGAAGAGGAAAGAGGTGACAGTTTTGGTCCAGCAAATTTTTCTTTTAATTGAATACTAAAAACATAAATATTTATAAATCCAAAGTAACCAGTAAAAACTCTCTTTAACTCATCATCTAGACTACACATATCCTTTGATATTACTTTTATTAACAGGAAAAAAAGCCATCTGATTAAATCTTTCAGCAGTACTAACAGGTAGATTAAACACACTTGGTCCAGAATGAAACTACCCGAAAGTTACGTGCTTATGTCCACTTCTAAAGAGATGATCCAGTTAAGATATAAATTGAAATTACACTTGAATATATCTTGCTTCGAATTATTCATTGCACATTAAAAATCATCAGTCACATCTTTTAAGTTTAAATGTGTTTTAAAACTATAAATTATACAACAAAGGATATCTGTAACTACATTAGAAAAAAGTTCAAAATAAATATTCAAAGCATGAGTTTTGAAAGCAAGCAAAGCTCAATTTTTTTTTTTATGGAGTATGATTTATGAGGAAGACTCAATACTGATTTTTGTAAACATCCTTCAATAAAACTTCCTCAATTTACATCCACATTTCTTATACTCAATATTGCAATCAAACAGTACATGATATTAAGAGCTCAAAGCAGCTAAAAGCACACATCATTACTCTCAGTTCCCATCGATGTGAGATCACTATTTCATTATTTGTAAAAATTTGCTAATTAATTAAAAAAAAATAATGATTTAGGAAAGCCTTTTCTCTGTTTCATTGTCTGATACTTCACACGATTGTTTCAGAAGAGCTCATTCATGCATAATTTACTGTGAAAACATGAAAATTTCTGCTTCACTGCAAAAGAAATTTTCACTACATTTTAAAATTGGAAGTTATTCCAAACAATGTTTGAATGAATGAAAAAAGTCTGAAACAAAATTTTTGCATCTGTCATAGATGTGAATTAAAATTTTGTTAATTACAATTTCCAACCAAACAACAAAACCTTTCCTTCTTCCTTTCTTCAAGAAAAATCCAACTCTCTGAAAATTGGCAAAAGACTGCTCTTTTTTAAAACAGTTAGACCAGAACCTCATGATAGGTTCTTCCTTTTACAGGACTTACACTGCCATCCACGACTGAACTTCTCGTCTCAGGCGAATCACTTCGTCGATTTTTCTTGCTTCTTCTCCAACCAAAGAATTTCTTGAGTGATGACAAAGTATCTTCTGGCGGAGGAACATCAATCTCTTTTTCCCCATCATCATCATCATAATTGTCATTTACGGATGACTTGGATTTTTTGCCTTCTCCACTTTTAGTCTTGCCTTTCGGACTCTTACTGATGTCATTATCGTAACTATCAGTACCATCGTCAAATCTGTGGTTTTTGATGGGCTCTTCAAATGGTCGGTGCATCATAACTGTTGGTATCTCCTCTTCTTCATCATCATCTATGTTATTATTGTCTAGGGCATCCTCTGCATCTTCTACCTCCTGCATCTCTTCCAGCTGGTCTCTGGCTTCCTCCAGTAACTGAAGCTGTTGTTGCCTAGCTTTGATCTTTTCCATATACTCCATCCGAAGTTGATAGCGTTGCTGAAAGTAGAAGACCAGACAATGGAACTGTAGGCAGTGTGTTTCATGTTATAAGTGTAACCATTAAGACAAGAATAAAGACTGTTTATTACTACTCTCACAAGCTGATTTCTTTCATGTAGTAGTCAAAGCTTTTTGAAAACACAGGATAATGGTTAGTTCTTGAAAGAGGTAGTATAAGACGCTCCATTTGGATATTCTTTGGGTCTGAAAATCTACGTCTATTTTTGTGCAAAATGATTGTTTACACTAGTATTAGTTCTTGGAATAGAACAAATGTCACCAATAAATGACAACATCAGAAAATGAAGTATTTAATTCTAAGGTCTAAAACATAAGAAGATATGAAAATTCTCAATATGATATGTACTACTAAAACAATGTGCAAACATTATGACAAAACAGAGTGCTATGAAGTGAACTAGTAATGCGTTGATTTAAAGGACCTGGATTTCATATGGATAAGTAATGATATTGTTATTTAACTGTCCAAAAGTGATTTTGATCAATTAATGTGTTTTTGACACTACCATTAAGTTAAAGAAACAATTTACTTAGGACTGAATAATAACTAAGTAAGTGACATGAACTTATTACTTTATTAATGTATCAGCTATCATTATGATCATTGGTGGCAATCACAAGGTGGGAAAAGAGTCCCCATTAATTTGGATGGGGAGGGGGCCAGATTACCTTTCCCCCATCAATATTATGGTCAATGGAGGAAATTACTTGCTGATATACAAAAGTGACCACTTGATGATCATGGAAAGATTTTTTCCCTGTGCTTTAAACGAGATTTTATCAACTGCATGGCAATCATAGATGCGCAAATATTAACACATATATATATACTCATATATGTATACATACATGTATAGGCAGATGTGTATATTTACATGCATAAATATAAATGTATACTTTTATATAATACATCTTGTCATCTGTCCCCATAACCTCCTCTCTCCACCTCATTTCCACGAAAAATATCCACCTTTGATTATAATGACAAAAATGGGCAAAAAAGAATAAGAAATGAAAGATCTACATAAAGATGAAACTGATTACTCACCAAAACAAGACCTTTGTTCCCCTCCACCAAAACGCACCACCGATTCTACCAAAGTGTTTTAACCCTCAATAACCGCTTCCTCCAGGGACCAGCGCTGGTCCTTGAAGGGTCATAACTGCCATAGCACCCATCACCAAGCGAATAATGATAACAACATGGGAAAAATGATGAAAAAAGTAGGAACACCATACACATCCATCAATTTAGTACGTTTGGGATCAACGTGAGTGTTATCATCAAACGTTATAGTTTCATAGACAGAGGTAGTGGAATGATGGGATTCAAAAATTAAAAATGAAAATATTCATATGTGCTTAACTCTACAAAATAGTGTTAAAAAATGAAACTTATGTTTAAATGGGGTTATTCACTAGTTTCAAGGGATGATGTAAGCAGGAGTATAATAAATACATCTCCCCTTCCCAGGAGGAGGGATAAAGTTACTGTGCAACAAGCAATGGAAGCCCCTGCATATGTCGTCAGACAGCAATATCAATCTTAACTGTGATCTGAGGATTTCCTCAAATAATTCATGTGCTATGCCACAATTTTTAGGCATGATAGAATAAAACGGAGTCCTGCCAACACTTATGAATACAAAGCTGCTACCATGGTACAACAGAAGTTTATTTTCGGAAACCAAGAGGGAGGTCCTAGCTGGGGTTATTGCGACATTTAGTACTACTGGGGCCCGTTCCACAAGGAGTTACGAACAATCTCAAGTTTGATTCCCGGTACCTGAGTCAACAGTAAATCATACTTAAGACTGTGCATAACTCTTTGTGGAATGGGCCCCTGGGCCCTGTTTCACAAAGAGTTACAACCAATCTCAAGTTTGACTTGTCATGCAAATCAAACTCTAGATCAATTGTAACTCAGGATCTGGACCATGATCAGCCAGATGCACCCACAGAATGATTACACATTCTCAGCTTCACAGCTTGAATATAACATGTCTTAAATCGACCTACGAGGGTACCGCTATTGACAAAAGCTATGGGGATTATTTACACAAAGTATTAAAAGTATGGCACTGTTTTACAAGAGCAGGTATGTGGGAGTGTCATACATATTCAATGCGCATGATACAACTCGCAAAGAGGAATTTAAAACATCTTCAAAGGCAAGTGATTATGTGAATCCTGAAACGAAACAGATATAACACATGTCACTGACAGCCACATTTATTCAGGGTATCTCTGGAGAAATACTACAAAATACAACAGGGATCCTGGGTGTCTGGGTGTCTACAACCTTACTTCTGCAACACAGACCATGCTTAACACTGCCAGGAAATGAAAAAATACTTTGCTATGAGGCAACATTTGCCTTTAGTCCCCCTTTGCCCCCCTCCCTCCTTCCCTGCTTAAGAAATCTTGAATCTGACACTGGAGATACAGTTTCACCACTCAAGCACAACTAAACCATTGAGAAGGTTTTTTAAATCTCCCATAATTGTAGTGTTTCCAACAATTTTTTTGAAGAAAAGTAACATCTATAAAGCATACTGCACAGAATATCACTGGTGGCTTCCACTAAATGGAATTTACAACATCTCAATCAATCAAATTTCTCATCAACTTCTGGACCAGTTTATTCAACATACTTTGAAAAAATGGCGGTAAATTTTAAGAAACCTTCCACTGAATGTGTGGGCTATCATGGCCAAATTGCCAATTTTGGCAGGTACCATTAATGACAAAAACAAAGCAGCAATTGTTTAGCAACTTGGTTCAATGGTCAAAAATGAGACTTCCTTGGGTAAGTTTAAACTGGTGATGCAGTAAGGTGAAACTGAATTACATTTGAAAGCCAAAATTTAGTTCCACTTGTTTTTGACATAAATTTTGCATCAAACCTTAGCAAAGTGAAACAGTTCCTAACGAACCCTCAGCAGATGGTCACAAACTAGAGATAATGCCTTAAACAGCATCCCATGAGAATAATGAGTAAACTCCAAGGACATGTATTCAAGGTTGAACCGTGTGCCAGTCTGAAGTTGATAATACATTTGACCGATATCTACATATTAAAAATGAAATTATGACATAGCCTACTCTTAGGAATGAGTCTGAGAACATGGCACTGAATTTAGGATCTTGGAGGTCCAGGTTGTCACCGTGCTTCCTGTACAGTGACTTGAACAAAATCAACTCCTATGGAAAGAAATGTGTTTTTGTGGACAATCTCCTCATGCAAGCCATGGCTAGTGCAACAAAATATACACAACTAAAAATGACACAGCATGACAAAGAGTGGCACATCAATGTATGTGAGTGGGTACAAAAAAGAGGGAAGGAATGGGAGATGAAAGGGATAGAGAATGAAAGGTGATGATTGTATCAATTCTTAAACAAAGTGACAAAAATGAGGGCATCAAAACAAAAATGGGAGGAGTCACTCACTATGCCACACTAATTAGAAAAGTAGAATAGACTCAGAGCATGACACAAAATTAGTTTTCAATTGTCATTACACTGCTAAGCTAAAGCATGAGTTGTTCTGAATACATGACAAAAGATGTTATACTGATAACAACAGTCTGCTTGGAAAAGTCAACAACCAGTAACCACACAAAAACTATTTAACATTTGCAGACTAGCAGATAATTTGCCCAATAGTTCATGAGACTAAAGCTGGGACTAACAAATTTGGCAGCTTATTCTGTATACAAAGAGTAAACACACACTACCCTATAACTGATAGTAATGTATACATAATCAACTTTGGGCAAGCTTTAGCAAGGGGTGGTTTTACACTCATTGAAATATGTGAGTGGAGTGTATGTGCAATGTTTTAGATCTTTTTGGAAACAATTTTTTCAATTTAATTTTTTTAAATTAATAGGTAGCAATGTTTTGATTTTCATTCACATGGGATAAGTCATGGATTTTACCAGAATGGGGGAGGGGGGGGGGTTATATTACTGCCAAAGCATGAATCCAAATTGAAGCTGTACTGGATCAAAGGTACAAGTCGGTACATGGGGTCAAAAGCTTGCTTCAAAGCCCCCATGTGGTACATTTTGATGGGTTTGACATGATGTTTATTGATGTGATGTAAGTCCAAACATTACTGCAAAATTGTCCTCTTCTTTAATAAGAATCCACGATTTTGGTAATTTATGTTTTAACCATGGTAATGAAGAAGGGGAATTTTACCCCCCCCCCTCCTTCTGGAAGGGAGATGGGGAACCAATCCCCTCCTTTATTCCTTTGGTAGAAACCCTGCATTTGACTCAAAGATGGTATGTTCCTTTTGACTTGTGGGATGTCACTTCAAATGAGCCTTGAAAGTGGTGCATGTTGAAGTAGGACTGAGTGTGTCACAGCATTAAAGGGGAAGAATTTGGCAAAATATAGACAGCCAAGTTATCACGCATAAGCATCCAAATATGTATCTCAAACACACACTTGAGAAGCACAAATTCATACATAAAAGACATAACTGGAATATTTGACACGCTATCCACACAGGAAAGAAAGATTGAAATGAAGAAAACATTTTTTTCAGCTGATCTTTGATTAGGCCAACTTAAAAGAGCCAAAGGAGTTTCATAACAAACTGCAGACTCATTATTTTTTTTTTATCTAAAATATTGCACAAAGAAGATACCCAACCAATGTGGTATCTTTTTGGAAGACTCATAGTTTTTAATATTAATCTTTCTGTACAACAAATACTATTCCATGAAGTAAACATGTAAATCTCTTCCAATTAACTTCAAAAGATAACCAAAAATACTTTTCAAAGTATATGGCACAAACATCGTGATTAATTTCTTATTAACATACTTCAATGTTGGTCCTTTTTCTTTTGAGTCTCTCTTCATTTTGAAATCACAGGTTTCTGCAGAACTAATCCTTCCTTTTAGGGTCTGAATTAACATTTTATGAGAAAACCCGGCCCACATATTTAAAGATTTTAACAGTAATAAAAGACAGTTTTCTAAAGAGAATCTGCTCTTCTTCTCAAGCAGATAAGAAAGTGATGAAGCAAACTATCTACCAATGAGAGATTAGACCACTGCATGTACTGGGTCAAAGGTCACATTAGCAGCACAGCACTGAAGTCAAACTGAGTAACAGAGACACTTTCAGCTATGCTTCCTCTATTTCCTAGTTCAAATAGTTTTTTCTTTTTCTAGATAATGCAGGAAATTTCCTGCCATGGTGAAAACCTGTGACTTTTCCACAGAAATCAAAGTCCTGAGGAGACAAAGGGCTAAAATCTCTTCTAGTTCAGAACCTTATTGATCACAGTGAACATTTAACTTCTTTATACAAATGTCTCATGTCATTTAATATATGAGGCAGCACATGTGTTTTTTGTAGAAAGGTCATATACCTAATGTGCAGCCAAAAAGTGATTACTGATAGTGTTCTTATCAAAACTTTGTTTTCAATATCATTTGTTTAACATTTTCAGATAAACTCTTTTTTTGAAAGAAAAAAGACAATTTAAAATTTCTTACATGACATTGTTAAAGAAATTAAACTGTAGGTAAGAATTTTAAAATCATTGATTTTTATTCAACAAGCCCCATTATTTATTTTCCCTTTACATTATCTATTTTCCTTTTATATATTTATTTTCCCTTTATTAAATAACCCCATGGTTCCCATTACTTTGACATTTTGAAAATACCAAATTTTTCTAAAACTATGATACCAAATGTAGCATTGCAGTGAATTTACACATTAATTGTTTGGTCTTGTAATCTGTCTCGTTCAATTTTTTTGTGTATGAGGAAGCATAGCATTGGAAAAAGTTACAGATTTGTCTACTCAGTTGCAGACAAGTGTCATAGTGTTACAAGATTATAAAGAGAAACATAAAACTGTGCATTTAGAGGATTTACAATAACTTCACGCATCTGTAGTTGGGTATGGTCCAAAGGGCGAGCCAGACAAGGGAATAAAAAGAGAGTATGGCAAAAAGTCACAAGAGGGC
Organism: Actinopyga echinites; assembly: GCA_010015985.2. Taxonomy (NCBI): domain Eukaryota; kingdom Metazoa; phylum Echinodermata; class Holothuroidea; order Aspidochirotida; family Holothuriidae; genus Actinopyga; species Actinopyga echinites. The sequence goes on from JAAAJZ020568881.1 coordinate 11,551, forward strand.
ACTTATCAAAATGTTAAAAGTAGATGGAATGCACGCTAGGTCACATGAACATAGGCATAACAAACACTTAAAAAACATAATGAAAATTATCAAAAGTAGTAGAACTCAATTGTAAGTACAAAAAAGGAATGAATTCTCAATACTGTAAGCAATTAAAGCATAAAAAAATATGTGTAACAAAATGGAAATTTTGTGGAAATGAATAACGATTCTAAATATATCATTTGTGTAAAGATGTGCAGGTGAGCAATGGTTTCATGCAGTGAATTTTTTTTTAGACTGATGGCAAAACAAATCATGCTGTAAAGAAGATAGCCTTACCCATGAAAACTGTTTCTACGTACTTGTCAAGTGAGCATTTTAGAAAAAGTAGGACTTAAAAAGACAAGAGAATCAAGGAAACAAATTTTTGTCGGCGTTAGTGGTTATTACTGTCATGAATGGAATCATCAGACTTACAGTTCGTGCGTGTCCATCCCGTTGCACTTTTGCTTTGTATTCTCTCCACGTCTCATAGATGAGAAGGGCTGCATATATCTTGCCAACTGTTAACTTCTCTCCCACCAGTTCTAATTACAGGGGTACAAAAATTTATTACCATGTGTCAGAATCAAGTTTTACTCTTAGAATCTTAATACGGTGACCATTTCATAATCCGGAAACTACATGTCCTTGATTTTAAAGGTGCAGTTTTTTAGGGAGTACGCATGTGAATTCATACTCACGTACTTCTGCTTTTAAAACATTGGCCTTTCTGTCTTTATTGCATCTAGTTGTACTAGTATTCACATATTTTACAAGCTGATCCTTCATCCTAATGCGATTTCAGTCTCATATTTGGGGAAAAACTTGAGGTGTTTACTCATCATTCAACTTAAATCCAGAAAAAACTACATGTACTTTCTCATGAGATTTACTCAATGTACACCTGTGAAAGAGTTCAGACAAAATCAAATATAACAGAGAACAAGTCTGATTTTCTAAATCATTGCTTGGGATATAACCTACAAAAATCTACACTTGACAGGAATGACTTCAAATCAAAAGACTGGTCACAAGGCAAAAGATCAAATTTTTTTCTTAAAATAAAATTACTTACTAACATGAATATCACCAGCTTGCCTAAACTTCTACAGATGAAAGAAGGACAAAACATCCTGGTCTTAAATCTTCATTCAACACCTCATCCAATGTCATCTTGCGACACCACCAAGTGTCAAATGTTTGTCATTTGAGCATGGTACAAACTTCACAAAGAATATTTAAGGACAAAAAGTCGCCAAAGTTGGACTAATGCAGCTTGTACACTAAGTCGGTGTTCACAAGGATTCACGAAATGAAATACTTTGCATAACCTTATGTAACTTTCAAGGTTGTTGTAAGTAGCAACAGACTAAAAGGCATGCCATAGTTTCACATGGTGCAGGCCTACCAGGTAATCGCACAAAAAAAGCACAGTACAACTACAGTCAATGCAACTGGCTAAAGATGTCACAAAACTAGGTACCACAGCTTACATGATTGGTCCAGTGCATAAAGTGCAGTATTGAGTTGGCTTTGTAAATATCACTTACGAAAATGCATATGCAGTTTGTAAATTTTTTACCCAACGTAAAAACCTATGCAATTCTTTATGAATCTGGCCCCGGTTCCTATATAATGGCATCTTAAAAATGTAAAAAGAATCATTATTATTACAAACTTTTACATAACACAAGGAGATGGTAATATGTTCATACCACTGTCTGGTGGAACGAGAAGGTCAAGCTTATTTTCAGACATGGTGGGCCAAAAGTTCTTAATTGCCTCTCTTAATTCCGTGTCATGACGATCTCTGTCAGCCACTACAAGAAAAATGAAAGAAATATTGCAAGAAAATAAAAGCTGCAGACATTTCACATATTTTCATACTTTTCTGATCCATAATTTTTTTCCTGATGTAGGCTATAATACTATGATATATTTCATTAATGGCTAACATAGATTGATTTATACATGCAAGGGTGGTCTGATACCAAGGATATTATTTAATAATCTGTATGCCTATGTAAGCTGAACAATAAAAGTTGCCACAGGACTTACTACTAAATTCAAGTGTACCCTAGGAGAAATAAATCCTTTACTAACATACCTAATTTATCAGAAGCACTAATTTTTGTTTGCACAGATAATTCTCTTATATCAAAAAGTCTAAGATACTGTCACTCACTGAAAACATCTTATGAAAACAATGGTTTTCATAAAATTGATGAATATTATATTGCCTTTCTTTCTCTTTCTCTAAATATGTGCAACCACTACTGAAGGACTCTTAAGGCACTGAATGATCAATTGTTGACAACACTAATAATTTAGCCCTTGCAAACAGAGGAATTAAAACATTTTCTCCATTTCTACATTCATTCCAAGTTTATTCCCTTTCCCAAATTTTCAAATTTCTCTGAATTATCTGGAAAGGAAGAGCTTCCAGGGCAAGAAAAGAAAAAGAGAAGGATTTGTAAACTCTGCAAAAAAACAAAATTTAGGTGGGGAATTGCGGCAATTAACGCATGAAAATAAAAAGAAATGACAAATAATCCAGAAAAGGTCACTCGCCATTGACAGTGCCGTTGCAACAGAAAGTCCCCCCAAATAATACCCCCAGGCAGTATTTTACCTAGGAAATATTCCCCACCCAGAAAACTCCACCCAGCATCGATATTCTACTTTTGACAGACCAATTAATCATAAAAAGCATCATTTGACAGTTTTTGATGGATACCTCTTGACTATAAATATGACAATTTGGGTGGATACTTTTGCTTAGTGTATCTTTAAATTTTTGAATGGAACAATATGGCCAAGAAAGCCTAAATATTTTCAAGATGCTGTCCAAGTTTTTGAAGAAATATGTTATTTTTGGTTTATCCATGGAAAATTCTACAACTGTATATATTTTGAAACATGAAAGCTTACAGTGAATACTGTTGACTGCTAATGAATATAACACGTTGCAAGCATATCACCAAACATTTAAAGTGTATCTATGTTACTTGCAATTTTTAAGCAGACTGACAAAACATAATTTAACATAATTTAGCTTCTTGCAATATCTTGGTTTTTCAATTTATTGCTCTCCCTCATTTTCTGTATAACCAACCAGAACTTATCATACATTAAAAGGTATCATGTCCTATTAGCATAACAATAGTGTCTCCTAGAATGGTTGCACTTATCCCTCTGTGGTTTACTAGCTTCTTGCCTTTAGTGATAGTGGTTTATTTAATCCCATTGATGCATGACCTCAGCACTTAATCCATAATCAACATGTCACAACTGAAAACTGAGTTTATTCAAGTGAAACCACACATAAATAACAAGGTTAGCATGACACAGTATGGAGACCTCAGTAAATCCTAGTCTGGCCCTGACCACAGAAATGTGAAGGAGGTAAGTTGATGTTGTGAAATAAAATTTTAATTCAAGAATGGGCAAGCTTTAAACACACCTTGAATGCTCATAGCAATCAAAGTATGGGCAAGCTTTAAACACACCCTGAATGCTCACAGCAATCAAAGTATGGGCAAGTTTTAAACATACCCTGATGCTAATAGCAATCAAAGTATGGGCAAGCTTTAAACACACCCTGAATGCTCATAGCAATCAAAGTATGGGCAAGTTTTAAACATACCCTGATGCTCATAGCAATCACATAGTATGCTTCCAACAATCCCATCTTTAGATGCCTACATTTAAAGAGATCTACCAAAAAGCCTATAAAACTGAGAAACCCTTTGCTTTTTTTGGTTTTGTTTTTCTTCCAAATAAATAAAAGATACAAAACTTACCATTGCCAATTTTGATGTCCAGAGCTGTCCTTATGAGGGCCATTAGTGTTGTAGTGAAGCCAACTGTCTTGTCTTCAGCAACAGGCATGTTCATTCTGATTAACCTCTGCATAAATTCAAAATCAATAAGAAACAACATAAATCCCACCTTGTTGTAACATGTAATTGCCACCAGACATGTGAAGCTGTGATTACATTAGCTGTTGCAGTCTTCTCCTACTGTTCTGTTAAATGACTGTCCTTCCTAAAGCACCTTGCATCAATCTTCAAGCCCAGTGTAAACTTTTTCATATCATATTTTCTTGATTGTCAGAATGCCATCAAGCAAGAAAATCTGAAATACTCGGCACTTAAAATGATAAAAGCATTTAAAATGGATTGCAGAAAGGAGCTGTGTGGGTGAAAATCACTGCTCTTCTGAAACTGATTTGACAGTCAAGGTAAATGAAGTATACATGAATTAAACAAGCTTCATGTAACACAAAAATGCTATTATACATGACAGGTATAGCAGGAATAGAATACCCAAATTCCAGGTGTTTGTGTGCATGTTAAATTTAATATAAAACTGGAGAGAATCCCATAAGAACAAAGGCCCATTAATCCAAAGGTCTGCTAGACCAAACATTTACTATGGGATAGGATTAGGGTTGTGTCAGGATAAGGGTCAAGGTTAAGGATTAGGATTGGGATTTGGGGTGGGATCAGTGTTAGGGTAATGGGGAAGATTAAGAGTAGGATATGTAATACAAGTTAGGTAAGGTTTGGGGTCAGGGTTAGTGAACCTTTGGTCTAGCAGACCTTTGTCTAGTGGACACTACTAATTAAATTGATACATAAAGCAGTGAAACAGCTCTAAAAATTCCTTATCTGATGTAGCTTGTTGTAAGCAACTCTGAATGAATGTTGGTACAAGACAACAAACATGAACTCAATTGGTAAACAAGACAGTTAAGAGAACAAAATTATAATAGTGGAGACTTAACTAGCACCTAACCAAAAGTGGTGACTGCTCTAGGCACTTTACTCAGTACATCAACAGTCACAGAATTCATGGTAAAAGAGTCTTTAAAGAACTTTTGAAGGCTGACAGAAAATATTATTTCAACTGTTTCTTACCTTGTAGGCAATTCTGTAGGGACAATTTCTTCCAAACCCAACTGGAGGTTCCATTTCTTTCAACATTTCATACATCTCTTTGTAATTCAACCTTCCACTGTAAAGGGAAAGTATTGAACGAATATTAACCAAAATGCTAATAAAATTGAAATTAAAAATGCCATAGTCATGTACCAAATATCTAACAACACCTTCCTACCACATTAGAAGCAAATTGGTCAATGCACTGCAAAGATATTGCCATTGCAGGAATTTTACATTAAGCCCCACCCACTCATTAATATGCAAGATAC
>JAAAJZ020568882.1:0-11483 GCA_010015985.2 Actinopyga echinites
GAAATGACATTCATGGCAAAGAAGGTCTATCAGACAGTGAAGATACGACACTCTCTACAACAGAGCTTCTATTTTCAAATACAATACTTTCATAAACACCTATTCTTCACTTAATTAGACTACAATAAAAGTAACCAGCATTGACTGCTACTTACAACATACTTTGGACAAAACTTACAATGTTCAGTCTGGTGAAGTTGGGTTTTAATGTACATGAGTTCAACTCTCAAAAACTCAAACACTCGGGGCAACAGCTCAGAGTCCACTACTAAAATTTTTCATATATTTGTTTTGTACAAGCTAGTCTCTTCTTTCCATTTCTATCAGTTATCAGTGACAAGGCTAAAATTTGGAGAGAACATGAAAACCACAGCTAGCCTTTTCTGGGGCAAGAGAATGCTGAAATATAACTTTCACACAACTATTAAGTCTGTGAGGGCAGGATTAGGTCTCCCATTGTATTAGCTCTATCTCCAACCCCACTCTTACCTCTAGCCCTCTCTCATAACTACTCCCCATGTATATTTTAATGCACCTTTTGATGAATATGTTTTATTATACTTCCTTTAATTCCACTACATGAAAACTGAACAGTCAACACACATGACTGTCTTGAATTGTCTTGAGATCCAAACTATATTTGTCTTCACACTAACACATCATAAGGCTGTGTTGCAACATCACTAGACTGCATTGTAACATCCTAAGCCAGTTATCACATTGCAGGGCTGTTCTGTCACATCACATGTTACATCACAACAGGCTATTATACCACAGTTTTCATCACAGGGCTGCACTATCACATCATAAGGCTGCATTGCAACATCCTGAACTGCACTGTAACATCACACGGCAGTTATCACAATGCAGGGCTGTAGTGTCACATCTAATGTTGTAACATCACAACAGAATTGCACTGTCACAGCACAGGGTTCTGTTGTCACATAACCTGATTGTGTGTGTGGTGTAAAATGATAAAACAGTTATCATTACCAAATAAATTGTGACATCAAAGGACAGTCGTCACATCCTAAGGCTGCGCTGTTGCATCAAAAGGGCAGTACTGTCACTTCAGGGGTTGTACTGCACATTACAGGGCTATGTCATAATAATATAGGACAATTTTCACCACACGGCTGTACTGTCGCATGCTAGGGCTATGCTATCAAATCACAGGGCTGTTTTTTCACACTACCTTGCTTACATCATCACATCATAGGGCTAGTGACATGTGAGGTCTTCTTCCTGTCAACTGTGGATACCTGTTTTAGTTTGAGTGTTTTTGGTGGCAGTATTTTTGGTATGGTATGGCTCCCTTTACTGGCAGTCTTATTTGACTGGTGTTTGTCCGTTGATTCATAATGCATGTACGATGCTATCAGGCCAGTGATTTCCAGGATCTGAGGGTCAAACATAAAAATGTAGGATGATAGCAATCACTTCCAAACTTCTGATTTGTAAGAAATAGAAACAAATATCCGAAAGCCATTTGAATCACAATTTAATCACATTTACATTAGGGCTGCGACGGTTAACCGGTTAACCGGTTAACCGACCGATCGATCGGTTAAACGTGCGCCGGGAGTCTTAACGTTTAACCGTTTTTGCATTGCCAATTACCTCGCCAATTACTCCGTCGCAAAACGGACTTTTGTACATAAAGTTGTTCACAAAAAACGTTTACATTTGCTTGCCGAAAATCGCGTTAAAAGTTCTAGACTTTTCAGTCAAATGTACAAAAGGTTAAACAAATCGGCAACACGTTTGATATGATTACCAAGCGAGTTAATGCTAAATGACACATGTCGCATGTATTGTTATCGTCGTTCTCGGAGCTGGGAGCATGTAGGCCTAATCCCTTCAATGCACAAACTGTACGAAAGCTTACAAAGGTTTCAAAAATCAGCGGTAACATATTGAGGGATATATTCATTGTTAGTGTCATCGGCGGTACGACTGAAGCGATTAGCAAGTGAGAAAATAGTTAGCGACAGTGTGGGGTTTACCTTTGTTACCGTCGTTCGAAGAACGCCGTGATCATGTAATCCCTTTTAATCTCAAGGGTCATTTGAACTATATAATCAGCTTGTTACACTATTAGCCTAATACTGTTTATTGATGCAAGACACGGTAATCGATCATTAAGTATTAGGCCTAATTAAAACCTGAGAAATCGGCAAACGTTTCAAGGCATTTTTTATGATATGTCGGGGCAACATGAAAGGCTGTAGAATGGATAAAAACGGGCATGATTTTTGGCCGTTTTCATTGCAAGTCAATTCTATCAAGCATCAACAAGTTAAAACTATCATCAAGCTCAACATGCCTTCGAAAGTTTGGAACTCGTTCGAGAAGTCTGGCCAGTCGACAGTCAAATGTAAGATTTGCGGCACTACATTAAAATACACAGGGGGTTCAACGGGATCGATGACAAATCATCTGAAACTCCGGCACCCTATCTCAGCTGCAGAAGAGAAAACCGCCGCACCTACTCTGGACACCTTCGTAAGCAGAACCATATGCAATCCGAAGAAGACAGAGCAATTGAACAGTGCAGTATGCAACATGATTGCGAAGGATGCCCTCCCGATAAGTTTCGTTGACGGAGAAGGATTTCGGGCTTTCATGAAAACTGTTGAACCCAGTTATACGGTACCGTCGAGGAAGACAGTTTCAACCCTCTTAGCGTCCAAATACGAAACAAAAAAAGCAAGCGTGCAGATTGAGCTGGGAGAGATGGACTTCGTATCCCTAACAACTGACTGCTGGACGTCAAGGTCATCGGAGGGTTTCATGACAGTAACGGCCCACGGTATAGATGGAGAATGGCGGAACCGTTCTTTCGTACTGGACACATCGCCTGTATCGAACCCAGAGGAAGAAGGAGTAGTGCGGCACACTGCTGACGCTTTGACGAGACAAATGTCCGCGATCGTCGAGGAATGGGACTTAGAAAAAAAACTGGATGCAATTGTTCATGACAATGCAAGCAACATAAAATGTATCGGGGAATCCCTTGGAGTGGACGATGTTGCATGCGCCGGGCACACTCTTCAACTGTGCGTGAATAATGGACTGAAGGCCCACCCTCAAATCGGACGATTGATTGCCTGTGGAAAGAAACTTGTTGGCCATTTCAGTAAAAGTGTAATAGCTACCAAGGCACTGGAACTGAAACAAAACCAGTTAGGTGTGCCTAAGCACAAGTTAATTCAAAGTGTTTGCACCCGTTGGAACTCAGTTTTTGAAATGTTAGAGAGACTTTTAGAACAGCGTTGGGCAGTATGTGCCGTGTTAAGTGACCGCCAGTACACAACTTTGTCGGACGCAAAGACCATGGAAATTCGGGATGAAGACTGGAGGCTTGCAGAGGAGCTCTTAGCCTGCCTAAAACCACTCCAGGTATTTTACTTAACTATTACTTATTTATATCTCTTGCCCATGTCATGGTGGAGAAATAATTAAAAGAATTTTAGCCAAAATTTTTTCCGTTTCCTAAATTTTTCATTCCGTTTTGTGATTGTTACTTATTCATTTTCCGTGATCTTCCCGTCATTTTTCATGTTTTTAGAAGTAAATAATTTGCAACAAGTGGGTTTCAGTGAAAAGTGTTCACACAAGTGTTAAGTCTTCACGCTGCTAATCTTAGCAGAGTAGTAGGCCTAGTAGCCCTTGTCAAAAATGATTAGACTACAGTATCCATTGTTATCTGCTTTGAGTGTTCCAAAGCTGAAAGTTTTCAACTTCTGCTCACATTTCTAATGTTTTTTTTTGTCAATCAGAATTGCGAATTCCCATTCGTTTTCCGTAACACAGAAAAATTTTGACTCCAACATAAGAGTAATATTTCAAACTGACAATGTGTGACGAGGGAGGGGGAGGGCTAGGTCATGTAATTTTTTTTTCTTTTTTTTTTTATCTTAATGTCATGTGTTACAACTTACATGCTATTAAAGTTTTTTTTTTCAACATCTCAAACTTGACTCGCACTTGAGTGGTTTGTTTGTAAAGGAGTTGAGTCATGGTGGGATCATGGGCTCAGAGGAGGGGGTAAAAATTAATTAGGAATTTACTATTAAATTTGAAGATTAAAAAAATTATGTGAAATTTGATCTTTTCCAAATAATTTTGTTTCATAATATACTTTTCCTGTCAACATAAATACCCCCAAAGAAAATCATTTAAAATTTATAATTATTTCTATTTCTTGTAGATTGCAAATTGCAACCACTGTCCTGGGAATCAAGTTGCCCCGAGCCCCCCCCCACTCCCACCCACAATGAAAATGTAAATCATTTACAATTTATAACTTTTTTTCGCAGATTGCAACCGTCCTGTCATCTGAGACGAATACTTCTTTGTCGAGTGTTTTGCCAATTATCAGCGGGCTTGTGAAGAGGCATATGGCAGCCAAAGATGATGACAGTCCACCAGTGAGGGAGTTCAAGAAAGCTACTTCATGTCAACTGAAAAAAAGGTGAGCATTTTTCAAACTGAAAATAGACCTCTGCTAATGTTACTTTCTTCCCTTCAGGTTCTCAACTTCTCTTCCAGCGATGGAATTTCAGAATATCAACTCTAGCTGGCCCGAGCTGAACTAACTTTACAAAAAATAATGAAAAATATTTTTTTTTTCAGAATTCGCTTGGGGGGGGCCATGGGCCCCCTCTGGCTATGCCAATGTGACATTTTAATCTAGCCAAATTATTAATTTTTTTCTTTTGCTTTTCTCCAACAGGTTCATGCCAAATGGGGACGTATCACGATCGCAACTTGCCTCATTCCTGGACCCTCGGTACAAAGGCTTGAAGTTTCTCTCTCCTGACGAGCGGGTCACCATCTATGACAAAGTGAAGGCTCTAATCGCTGTACAGCAGCCAGCCACCAAAAAGAAGCGCCGAAGCAGTGATGCAGCTGTGGTGAGAGAAAGCAGTGCGATGGACTTTCTGTTGGGGGCATGTGATGACGATGAAGGTGCATCAACAAGCGATGGCAGGGACGAGAGCGAGTTTGCGCAATACATCAGCTTACCAACATCCAGCCACAACTCTGACCCAAACCAGTGGTGGAAACAATACGCCTCTAATTTCCCTATTCTTTCCTCTTTAGCTAAAAGGTATCTAGGTACGCCATCGACATCTGTCCCAAGCGAGCGGATCTTTTCAGCGGCTGGTAATATTGTCAATTGTATGCGAAGCTGTTTGTTGCCTTCCAATGTCAATATTTTAGTATTTTTGAACAAAAACTTGTAGATTTGTTTTCAATGTTTTCACATTTTGTAATCTTTGTAGGTGGGTAAATACTTGCATTGCCGATGTTTCTTCGCTAGTTCATAACTCATTCAGTTGGTTGTGTATTTACGAAAACACTGCATAATGTCACCAATGTATTTTGAATGTTCTCTTTATGTGCAGGTACTTCTAGTACTCAGTCCTATAAACAGTCAAGGGGGAGTAAGGGGGGAGCTGGGGCACACTTAGAAAATTCTCACAATCTCACCTCTGTAAAAAAAAAAACTTTTGAGACCAAGCTATGAAGCTAAATGGTGTTGCTTTATTAAATGTAATTAGCCCCTGTAGAAAAATCACCCTAACCCCCAGAATATTCCACCACATCTACCTGCAGGCCTGGCATACAGTACTTGAAAATGTTGAAAGCCAGTTGCCAAATATTGGAATAAAATTTAATGATACTGAACCTTTTTGAATTGCCTGAGAACTTGAGAAGACTTTATTCATTTCATACTGTATTCATTTCATACATTCGCTTCTAGTCATTATTTTAAAAATTGATTCAATGATTTATTATGCCACTGTTTTCATATTGTAACCTAGTCATATTCAATTTTTTTGATTCAATGACTCATTATTATGCCACTGTTGTTTGCATATTTGTATTTTGTAACCAAAGATTTAGGATTATTTTTCAAAGGTCAGGGGACTAGCAAGGGCCCTAATATCTAGTAATTCATGGGCAGTTGCTAAAGAGTAAATACCAAATTCAAATTGTATTTTTTTCTTTTCAAGTTACTGATGATTTACATATATTTTCCTACCCATCTTTCAGATGACTTTAATGAGTGATATTTTTGCTTGCATTGCAATGAAATGAAATTTGTTGAGCAGTTGGGCCATTAGACCAAGTAAAAAAAAATGTTCCTCGTCCCTGCACGCCTTTTTCCTGCAACACAAATTTTTCTTTTTTACCAGAAGTAAAATTTCCTTTTACCCAAAATGTCTTGTTCTGACTGCAGAAATCATTTTTTCAAGTCTTTAGCAATGTCCTTGCAACATAGCTCTCATCTGCATAGGCCTAGGCTAGTGCTGTAGGCCTACTCTACTGTAAGGCATGTGTGATTTTACAAAGTCTTAAAAAAAAAGACCTGCGCCCGCCCTCAAATTTTCTGAAAAGTTAGGACGAGAAACTTGCTTTTTTTTTACTTGACCTTAGTTGTTTGCAACTTTGCATAATTGCCCAACTTAAACTTAGGCTACTGTAATCACTTTACTTTCTATACAAAAATTTATTGTAATATTTAATGTACAGTACACATTAAAGATTGAAAAATATCAATGAAGTAAACTTACTCTTGTGAGTTTTGTTTTTTTTGTGTGTGTGTGTTTCCAGTGTTGAAGAGTTTATGGTGGTAAATTATTAATAAGCAATAGTAGGCATAATTGACATTTTAACTTTAAAAGGGTCAAGAGCAGGTTGCAATCAAAAGTTATCATAAAATGGGCTTTAAAGGAGGGGGCCATAATGTCCTGGGATCCTTAAAAGTGGTGCAGGAAAGATATCAATAGGCCACTGTCATGTACATGTGTCCCTGCCAATGAACAAAATAACTGAAGTAGCCTAGGCCTAGGCGAAGTCAAGCATTAAAAAAAAATATATAGGCGTTAGCTCATCCCATTTGATGTTGACCATTAATCCCCCATCTGCCCCGAATGTGAACCTTATTGATATTCCCATAGGCTACGACTTGTATGCTCCCAATTGATGCCAGAGTTACGTTTATAAATAAAAAGTTTAAACAGGCTTGGCCTAACTTGTTACAGCCAATAGCGCGAGCCTGTAGCAAAATATTGCAAGATTAACTATGATAGTTCTCTCCCCAACCCTCCCATCCCCATACCCCTCCCTTCCCCCAACCCCTCCCTGCCCCATCCCATCTGATGAAGGTAGGTCCAGGCCTTACTATCATCGATGAAATTATTTCTTGCCATCGACAAATTTTAACACAGTAACCTAGACTTCTCAAGTTCTAGGCCTATCTTTGTGCACAACTTGTCGCCGGGTGGTTAACAATACGTGACGCAAGTCCACACCCTAGTATAGTATAAGGCTATATTCAGTACACAACAGTAGGCATAGTGCGTCTAGCCTACGCTAATCTAATACTCGCAGCCTATGACAAGCATAGGCCCCATTTTACGATGCGATATTTGCAAGCAAATAATCTCGAAAATCATTATTAGTAAATGATTTCCAGTACGCAAAATTGTCAAAAATATGAACAAAAATGCGGTTCTTATTTTTGAACGCAACGATCGTCAAAACTCGGCGAATGCCGTAAATGTTTTGACGTAGCAAGTAGAGACACCTGCACGTAGTTACTGCGCCATTTTGAGTACTATTACTTCCGCATTGCAAAATGGTGGCGCTCTTCTGAAATGATCGTTTAACCGTAACCGTTCGGTTAATAGAAACGGTTAAACGGTTAGTGAATTAACCGAAAATGCACAGCCCTAATTTACATGCACACCTGCAATTTAAGTCTTTTCCAAAATGAGCAAATAATGCTTCAAATCTGCTAACTTACATAAAATGTTGAGGTCAACTATGTGAAGATTCAAGATATTTCCTAGAAACCTTTTAAAACACACAGCCTTCTGTAGACTCACTTTACAAACTATGTCCTGAATTCCAGCCAAACAAAATGAACCCCTTGCAAATAATGTCTTCACCCAAAAAGTGCAGTGATTTGTACCTCAAGGCAGAAACGTATTGTATTTTAATTTTTTGTGCATCTAGGCTTTGCTTGATTGTCCTTAGCATTAATGCAAATGGATGTCACAAACTGCAAAACAAGAACAAAAAAAAAAACAAGAAACACAAACAAGACATTTGTGTGCACTGGCCAAAAACAGTAAACATTGTTATGCAAAACACTGGTTTGGGAAACAAACAGGCTTGTTTCACTTAACAAGTGTTTTGAGATACACGTGTTATGGTCTGCCCTGTTTTATGAAACAATATTTTCTATTTTCATCCATTGAACACAGATATCATTTCGTTTCACATTTCGAGTTTTTTTATTTCGCTTCTTGTATTTTTTTGCCGCCTGTGTGCATTAGGCTGTAATGGGTTCAATCTATCAACCACAATGACACCTGTCTCCATAGAAACGTTACAACAGTGATAGTTATTCTCCATGGTAACTAACCTTTGGCTTTGTCATCACCAAAATGATCTTTTCACTCTTCATATCTTCTTCTTTGTCTGAATTTTTCCTGACAACAAACATCAAGTCATCTCTGATTCCTCCAAATGTAACCAGGGATATGAGAGGTACCCTCTGAAGTACATGCTGCAAGACAAACAGATAACTTTAATGTAAAGAATGCTTTCAGGCAAAAAGGTCAGGTACGGGTGTACAAATTTGTGCAATGCCTGTGTCTATATCAGGCGGGTCCCATTAAACCAAAGGTCCACCAGACCGTAGGTCCAATAGATTGAATACTTACTTAGGCAGAGGGTTATGATTGGGATAGGATTTGGGTTATAATAATTCAGGCCATATGGCAGTTCTTTGTATGATGCTAAGCGATCACAAATGTGAGAAAAGCCCAAAAGGGCTTATAAATAACGACTTCACACTAGGTGGCTTCTATTTAACATGTAAATCAAACTGGAATCTTTTCAGTTTAAAAGTGATTTCAGATGGGAAAACCATAGATTGCTCCCAGATGAAAAACCCACCTTACTATGACCTGGCTGGGAATTGAACCAGAAACCTCTACATTGCTAAGCCTACTTGCTTCAAATGCTACTGCCATCATCCACTCAGCTATAGCACCAGTTATGGTGTGGAGATAGAATAGGGTTAGGGTCACAGTTGAGCTTAGGACTGAAATTAGAATAAGGTTTAGGGTAAGGGTTAACAAACTTCAATCTACGTACAGGACACTGCTCGTTATACCAAGGGACATACCATGATGACAAAGGCATCATTCCCATGGCAAATGGACTGAAATTTCTTATGGGGACAGGTGGATTTTACCCCTAACAAAATTTGCATTTCTGAGGGATATGAGGCAATACGGAAGCTGTTTCAACCTACAAAACATCCTACTACAATAATTTATTGTGGTTCTCTCTACTATCAAGATGTATTGCAACTAAATTCTTCGTAGGCTTTGGTAGGTCAAGAGCATTAGTTCATATGGCCTTAAAGGTGGACATGGCTGATAACAAGCTAATTTTTTCAGGATAAGTCCAGGAATATGTGCAGAATAACATACTAAAAGTCCCCAAGAATCCCAGTTGTGGAACTTTGAGAATCCAAGATGGCGTCCAAAATGGCCGCCATATTCAATGTTTACCATAACTTTGCCTTCTTATTAGCATGAAAGGTAAAAAAGGTGTCTAATCATATGTTTTAGTGTGCAAGGAATCCAATAAAATTGTTTTCTAGATGCTCACATGCTTCTAAGAAGCCTTAACCAAGATGACGTCCAAAATGGCCGCCATTTCCTATTTTTATCGTAACTTTGCCTCCAGTTTAGTATGAAAAGTAAAGACAGTTTCTAATTACATATTTTAATGTACAAGGAATCCTTACAATGTTCAGGATACAGTAGGTCCAGAAATATGTGTAGAATAACATGCTAAAAGTACCCAAGAATCCCAGTTGTGGAACTTTGAAAATCCAAGATGGCGTCCAAAATGGGCGCCATATCCCATGTTTACCATAACTTTGCCTCCATGAAAAGAAAACAATGTTTTAATCTACAAGGAATCCAATAAAATTGTTACCTAGGTAATCAAAAGCTTCTCCATGGCCTAAACTAAGATGACCCCAATTACTTATTCAAAGTGGTGGCCATTCTGACATAAATTTGCCTCCAGCGACATTGCTCGTAGAAATCTGTGCAAAGTGTCCCAATGTATGTTTTAGGCTACCAATAATCTAATACACTTGTTATCCAGAGGACTCAAAACTTGTAAAGTACCTAAAACATGTACAATGCATTCAAATAGTGCACCGTACCTATTCTATCATTCCTGAAATTCACCATTTGAGGTCACAGCTGTTGGTGCAATCTCCTCCGCATCATCGTCAGCTAGTGCTGACACTAGTGTTATGACATGATTGGCTGCTGCATTTACTGCACATCCAAGTGCAAAACAGTCCAACTGCAAGTCATATTGCTAATTTACTGCAACCATCAGGTTGGCGCCCACATGATACAGTGTTAAGCAAGTTGCCAGGTGCAACAGGAATGACCATTCGTAAAGGCAGAAGTGTTCTGTCTTGTAATTGCCACCCCATTCTGTTGGAGGCAAGACTGCTGCCCATCCAGTGCTTTGCTCCAGCGCTTGTAGGAGGCAAACTCTTGAGCTGAAATTCCTAACTTAAAACTTAAAGAACTGCGTCAAATGGCCCATTTGCATGCAATGGAGTGGTACTTGTTGGGCGAATTGTGACTGCTGGTCCCATAATGCTTCAAAATAAAGGCTTCTCCAACTCTCTCCCCATCCTCATGAGTGCTTTCACAGTATCAAGAGAGTCTCTACCTGCTTCTTGTGTACCATTTTAAATTCCTTAGTCTTATCCTGACGGAAAATGGCTGACATGGGTGTCAGGGTGTAATACGGTGTCAGCCATTTTTCGTCAGGATAAAACTAAGGCATTCAATATGGTACACAAGAAGCAGGAACATGACTCTCCTGATACTTTTACAAACAGTCAAAGCACTCATGAGGATATGGAGAGAGTTGGAGAAGCTCCTATTTTGAAGCTTTATGGCACCGGCAGCTACAACTCGCTTACCAAATACCACCCCATTGCGTGCAAAAGGGCCATTTGTCGCAATTTTTAAGTTTGGAATTTCAGCTCGAGAGTTTGCCTCCAACACGCGCTGCAGCAAAGAAACTTTCATATCCCATTATTCACACTGTTCAACAATGGATGGCAACAGTCTGCCTCCAACAGAATGGGGTGGCGATTACAAGATGGAACACTTCTCTCTGTAGAAATGGTCATTCCTGCTGCACCTAACAACTTAACGAGGTATCATGTGGGCGCCAACTACTTGCACATAAAAACATATGACTAAACACCGTTTAACTTTCATGTTACTCTGGAGGCAAAGTTATGGTAAATATGAGATATGGCGGCCATTTTGGACGCCATCTTGGATTTTTAAAGTTCCACAACTGGGATTCTCAGGGACTTTTAGCATGTTATTCTACACATA
>JAAAJZ020569989.1:0-11482 GCA_010015985.2 Actinopyga echinites
GGCTAAGAGGAGTGAGAGCAACAGTGAAGGAGAGAGGTGCAGGGCTGCGATTGATGATTGGGATGGTACGTTTCACTGTCTGTCCCACTCTCAAGGCACCAAACTTCACAATTTTATCTTTCGGGTTCTCCACTTCCACTTTCATCTCAGTACCTTCACCAAGAATTTCAACCTAGAATGACAGTAATACTCTAGCTGTAATGTTTCCATGTCAAACAACCTTTAAAAAATAGGATTTTTCTCCATATCTTTCCTGCTTCTATTACAAACACCCCACTGACAAAGGTCATCACAAAATCCTTAAATCAAGAAATGTACATACACAAATTTTCTAAAGAAAAAATTCAGGCGCAAAATCAGGATCTGTCCCCAAGACAGGAAAGAAGGGAAAGACACTAGAAGATGCCCTTAGTTCAGAGTTCCCTTCCACAATGACCAGGTGCATGTCGTTGGTTAATAAGGGTTAAATTTGCAAATAGGAGGTAAAGGGGGCGATGTAATTTCACAAAATAAATCATGATGTGGAGACATCTGTTCACCTATCACATCCAGCTTACTACCTTCACAAAACAGATTGAAGGAGTTCTAAAAAATTGTAAATATAGTTAAATTTTCTTAAAATTGACAACCACAAAGTCTACCTCCCTTTTGTCACCATTACCATCTACAGTTTGACAGTTAATGACTTATGAGCCATGTGTTAAAGTAAAAGCTCCAACAGCAGGGAGTTCCTACAGATCATTAGTTTGTTAAGCAGCTGTTAATGTAGAAAAGACCATCTTTGACATGAATGCCACCTCTGATATCACCGTTTTGAGATAACATCTATTCAACAGAACAAATACAAATTGTTGATGTACCTGAGATTTTGATAAGCCATTGACCTCAAACACAATGGTTTCATGGTAGCGTTGTGCTTCCCTGGGATAAAATGTAATGTTGACCTCTTTGGTATCCCCTGGTTTCAGCACAACAGCTTCAAAACTTATCTCAAGGTAAGCAGTGCTGGTGTAGGTACAATCGACACTGTTAGAAGGGAAAGTATTTAAAAGTTACAAGTAATTAATACAAAATGTATGCAGCCACATTTGTAACAAAGTCACATTGCAGAGAAGCACAACATTTTTACTTCAATTTATCAGAGCATTTCACAAACACGAGCCATCTTGACACAAATAATAAACATTTTTATTTTAAAAAACCATCCACATTACTACTTTCACAAAGTTTCACTTAAGCTTCTGTTTGTGATTGCCCCTCAATCAATCCTCAATCAACTGCAGTGACTGTGACCACAAGACTGCTACTACAAATTTACCTTTCCTCCTAGTATATCACAAAACGGTTCTGAAATTTAAAACATGTTCCACCTCAGCGAGATAGCATTAACCTTTTCAAAATATGCTTTTATACTAAATACACAAACAATTTCAACTGCAAATTTTAAATTAATGAAGAAAACCGAATGAAAATAATTTCAAATACAGCTATACTGTAAGTCACAAAAATCTTTCCGTCTTCAAAAGGATCTTATGATGAATACACAATACCTTACATTATCATTTGTTTCTTACATGAAACATATAATAAATTTATGAATACACATTCACATGTCATTTTTATTCATTACTGCAGGTACCTGATATCCTTTGAGTCCCTGTTTGACAGTGTAAGTAGAGCTTGGTGAGGAGGCATACCAGCCCTGTGGATGAAGCATGGCCCAAAGTCATGTTTGACGAAAGAGAAGTAAAGTCCTGGTGCCACACCCTGCCCTTGAAGCTTCATTGTATATGATGGACCATTTGCTATCTGTAAAAATAAGGAAAGAAAAATCCATGTATAAGTATTCAGTTAATGAATATGTATTACACGTTTCTCTATAATTCCATTAGTTCTAAATGGAACACTCGATTCCTGCATAAAAAAGAAAAATGACATTTATGAATATGCAGCAAATTCCTAAATATCACATAGACCTCATTAGATTGTCCATTAACTGGAAAGAAAAGTAACAAATTTACT
This sequence comes from Actinopyga echinites, assembly GCA_010015985.2. Taxonomy (NCBI): domain Eukaryota; kingdom Metazoa; phylum Echinodermata; class Holothuroidea; order Aspidochirotida; family Holothuriidae; genus Actinopyga; species Actinopyga echinites. The sequence goes on from JAAAJZ020569989.1 coordinate 2,023, forward strand.
AGTATGTAACACAACTGCATAATTCATAAAGTGAGCATTATTCAAAATATGAATATGCATACGAAGTGTCATATAGTTAGGAAACATGGGTAAATCTCATTGATCATTAGGACACAGTAACAAACCTGTTTCATTTCTTCCACATTACAGACATTAGACAAATGCAGTTGCACGGCTGGAAATAAACGGAGGCCACAAAGGCCATAGCCTTAATATTTTTGGCAATGGCCTTGATAGCCCTTCCAAATGGTGTAGTTTTCAAGGCCAATTGGCCTTCATGCCCTTCTAAACAAAACACAACCAATCACAAACTAGATAACACAAAATCTTCTGTTTGTCCTTTGAGATGCATCAGTGTGCCCTAAAAGCTAACATTAAATGGCCTTGCCCTCATGATTTCTTATTTACATCAGCCCTGCAGTTGCCATGGTTACCATCTTCTCCCCCACATTTAGATTGACTTTCATCAAGAAATTCATCCATATATGTCACAAATGGATCAAATACTTCTTTGCACTTAAAGCCTAGTGGGCAAAATCAAGAAGCAAGTATGGGAAAATCTGAGTTCAGATTGACAAGGATTTACTAGCAATAATTTTGACTGTGTTAAACTAAAACATTAGTTCACTAGACTGGATTGAACTAGATGTGGTTTGAATGGACTGAAATGAACTATAAAACTGAACACAACTCACCTTCAGATTCAGCTCCACTCCTTTCAGAGAGGCTTTGTTTGGTGGCTTGAATGCCAGGACACACCTTCTACGATCATTGTGAGGGACGGCTCCATTCTCAGGAGAGATGCTTAACATCTTTAGAAGCCGTGGACTGCTTTCATTGAAGCTCCACTCATAGTCAAAGTTAAATTTGCCGGTATTGACAATAAAGAGTGAACGCACAGCCTTTTCATTCACTTCCACCTGAAATCACATGTGATGACATAGTTAATTAATTAATTCTATTTGTACATTATACCTTAAGCTGACAGCAAAAAATATATATTTTAAAGCATGCAACATCATCAACTCACCTTAAGATGTTGCTGATAGTGTTAAGGTTTTGAGAGATTTCTTCATCTTCTATTCCTATAAAACATATTTTCACCAGGAATTCCTCCATTTCCCTGGCCATTCCAGTTGCACCAAACCCTTGTTTTTAGAAAATTAACATAACAATAATCACAAACTTCTATTTTTAGACACCTTTTCCAGTGATGGACAAGACTAGCACTATGTATGAACTACGATTAAAAAAAAAGTTCATTTAATAGTGCCCACTCAATGCACATGGATGTACATGGAAAATTATAACCAAGGAAAGGTTAGTCACGGGAAAAGGGACGAAATCCTGAATCAGGTTTTAGGGATAGCTGAACTGGTTCAGCAGCACTGTTGTTTGAAATGGTGAGGTAACATAACTACCACACAAATAAAATACAATATGATATGGCAGTCAAAATGCAGCTGTCATAGAGTCCCCAACGCTCCCTTCTCCAAAAATGGTTTCATCGATGTCCATCAGACTGTCTGAGAGAATTCTAAAATAAAAGATCACCCCTATACATATTATATATCATACAAATATTAAAGGGTTAGTTCATCAGATATTGCATTGTTGACCAGTTTAACTACTTTTATTGGGGTCCTTACCCATATAGCAAAGACCTTTAACTAAATAAAGGGCAACAGCATTTGCACTATATTAGCTTCTCAAGAGCAAAACATGAAAAAGTGATACTTGCTAAGATTTTACCAATGCCACCCTTTGGACCTGTCAGGGCCCCATTGGAAACATTTCTGGAGTACCCCAGGAGCACAGTTACATCTTTAGAATCTTAGAAAGGATACGAAGATGTCACTCTTTAGTACTCTATTTGGCACGAGCAGATAACCCTACGTCAACCCCCAATCTAGTCCCCTTAGGCATGTGCCCTATTGGCAACAATTGGTACAATTAATAAGCCTATTCAGAGTTTTCTTCAAGGCAAGCATATTGGAACTCTGTGAACTTTCACTGCAGGTCAAACAGACAATTAATCTGCATCACCTGTTTTCATTATCATTCAATAATCAGCGATAGCATCCAAATGGATCATGTGTATAGGTTTTGCTGATATTGCACACTTTGGCAATTAGTTGGAAAAGAGTACACTAGACATTTTGACCCAGGTCATTAAGCTCCAATAAACAAATTCAATCCAATGTATTGACTAAAAGCTTTTATAATTGTCCCATGCCCAACTCCAGATTTCAAATAATGCCTCATACAGTCCTCTAAAAGACTTACCTCTCCAAACATGATTTCATTGATGCCCTGCGGACTCAGCTCAACCTTCTGGCCTTTAGAGTCCTCACACACTAACATAGCATTCATGGAGTACCCTTCAGCCTTTACATTGAGACATATAGGTTTGGTCTTTTTCTTGATGTTTATTTCAACATTAAAATTAACCTCCTTTTCCTTATGTGGCTTGAAAGAAATATTCAGGGGAATCCTAAAGAACAAAGAAAGGTTACAAATGGAATGTCTTAAAGAATAACTTTTCAAAAATGTCCTAAACTCTATCTTCCTTGGCAGGCAAATACAAGAAACTAATCCATGGATATATGACCTCAAAGGGACACAAAATTCTGAGGGGCTATTCCTCTAAACCATAAGACCTCTCATCTACCTTAGTTTTCAAGGAAACTCCTGTAGGCTATCTCCCTCTGTGGGTGAAGACCTGAGACTACTTCCTAAAATAGTAACAGTCCTGCCCTGCAGGGATACAAGCCTTCAGACAGCCTTGAATTTTCAGAATAGTGCATAAAGCTCTTGCCGTAATTTAATAACACTTTTTGTGAATTATACTAAAAGCTAGAGAAACCTAGCTATGTCTTTGGTGGTGCAGTGCATTTCATATTTTATTAACAAAGATCTTTATTCACATTTTCAGAATCACTATAAATATATAATTAATATAGTTTCACTTACAATTGAAGTATGCTAATTTAAAATGCAAAATAAAATTTATCATGAAGACTTCCATTAACACTGAAACTATTGGTATCCCCCATCACTCCTGACAAAATAAAAGAAGTTATGAAGGTAAACTATTCAATACCCATATCAAGAGGTGTTACCATAATGTAATGTGGTGCATTTCATGCTCATTAATATTCATATTACTAGAGTACAAGTCTACCCTGATGGCTACTCACTTTCCATGGGCTGGTAAAGACCCTTTCATAGGTGTAACTTGTAGATGGGATGAAAACGCCTCTGAATGACAAGAATTCTCGCTGATTTCAAAGTCAAATGCTTTGTTTTCATTGTTAATCAAAAAGACACATTCCTCTGCACTGTTTCCTAACAACAGAGATTTGAAGTTAATGTGGGAGCGATCAGTTGAGACTGCTGGCTCATGGGTGTCCCCTACCAACAGGAAGGGGACAGAGATGTTCTGCTCTGGGATGGTGAATCTCCAAAAGGATTCTTGGATACCCAGTTCTGTTGGAGAAAACTGGAAGCCAACCTGTGTAGATGGAGATTTTAAAACAGTAAAACATAACACTCTTCAATACATTTATTCAGTGGATGACATGACAATATATAGCTCTCTATTATCCCATTAGATTTGTAAGGTAAAGTTTGTTCTTTTTCTAGAGTTAATTTGTCCAAAATGTATCACCTTTATAAAACTCAGACATAAACAAAAGATTAGCAACAAATTAAAATATCAAAGAAGTTACAATCTATGAGAACATAAGGATAATAGGTATGACATTAAAATCCAGTCACATTTGAGAATGGTAGCATGTTTAATAAAACAGCATGTGGATTTATACTGCTACAAAAGTCTGCCTTATTTTCCTATAGATCTCTGAGCTTCCTTCGTGCTCAAGAACAGACTGAGTGCTAATTAACCTTACCAAAATTCTGTGGAGGTAAATGCACCTTTTTACCATACAGGAGATTCTTTACTTTGTTTCTACATTACCACATTATTCTTTTTGTATAACATGGTTGGTTTCTCAAAAGGCCATGCTCATGAGTTCCTTATGATTAACCTTTGAAAAACAATGGCAGCTTGATATGTGTCTGGCTTGTGGAACAAACTCACCTTTTTGCAGAAACATCATCAAACACTACATGAAATAAACAGAAGAAATTTACCGACAGAAAATAACTCTTCTGGAGTTTGACTGTTTCCCTCTCTTGGTATTATGTTACATTTCCGTATTAGCCTTCAAGTTCATTGATCATTAAGCAACAGGTACATATCGTTTTTCAGAGGAGGAATAGCAATGCATTAGTAATAGTTCAGAGCTTTGTTTGCTTTTTAGGTAACCTTTCACATAACAAATCCCATTAGACTGTTTTCTTACCTCTACCTTCTTCCCTGGCAGTATTTCTCCCTGTGGAGTCAGACATTTGAAGGGGGAGGGTTCCTTGGGGTTCACCTCATCCTCACAGGTCCACAACAATGTGTACGGTGAGTTTGTAGGATTGAAGATGAAGAAATGCCTCTGGTTGCAGATGTCCACACCAACAGACTTAAATTCAATCACCCTAGTGTTAGGGTCAAGGGTAGCTCCTGGAGGGGCCCCACCAGGGCCTTTCAGTTCAGGGTTACGTCTTGAACCTGTGATGTAATCAGAGTCCTCCAGCTCAAAGTGGCAGTATGGCATGACACTCTTGGCTTTTACAGCTAACACTGGGCCTTGTTTGCCTTCCTCTAAATTAGGTATCCTGAAGGAAAAGGAGAAGAGCAAACAATGCACCTGACCTCATAAAATAAAAAGTATGAAAGAAGAAATCCCTATTATTTGGTCATGGGAACCACAACAAATATATTCAAATCCTGACAGGTTATAAAGCTAAAAATCTTTTTAATGGAATTATGTTCAACAAATGTTGGCCTTTCCTACAAATGAGCAAACTTCACCAACTGTGTGTTATGCCAGATTGTCACACCACTCACTAGTGTTTACTTCCACACATTTTATGGTGCCAATATCTAGGAAGTTCTTATCAAGGTGCAGCACATAAAATTTTTGATCACCAACAACCCCTCACAGGCATAATGCCTCCAGCTGCATACTGCACCCAATGCCAAGACACCTCCCATGTCCCCACTTAATAACCCTTCAGAGGAGAGGAGAAATGGGGATACAGAATCTTCCCGAAAGACACACTCTAATTAGCTAGGTATCCGGAAAGTCTTGCATCAAAAGCTCCAAAATCTAAGCCAACTGCTCACAAATCTCTGGATAATTCAATATTTTCAAGATTTCAGGGCCTGAAAAATATTAAGATTTCAAAAAAAGTCATATAATTATGTAAAATATCACATAAAAATTCACAAGGTCATTTCCTTCCTCTCTAACTTAGAAAAGAAGTGAAAGTACATTGTTTCCTTTTGAGATTGAAGTGAAGATCCAAACTGAGACAATCCGAGTAAAGGGGAAATATCACACCTGCAAATAAGTCTGGCTTCATAATCCCTCACATCTAGTGGAGAAAACTTGACAGTAAAATTCTGCTTCTTGCCACTGTGGATGGACCCAACATCAGGTTCAATGGTAAATGGGATCATTTCCACGACATCAGCAGATGCAGTGCTGGCTCGAGAGGGAAGTCTCATCTGATCACCATCGGCAAAACTGACCGACTTTCTCTGAGCCGAGGGGTCTTCCTCCATTACCACTTGCCAGTTGAATGGAAGGTGGATAGTTCCTTTGTTTGTCATCTGGAATCTAATTGAGATCATGAAAAATAGAAATCAAAGATGATCTGGGTGTTATTTCACAAAGTAATACACTCAATCTAAAGTTGGATTTATACATTTACATTTTATGATTGTACATCAGAAAGCACGTCTGCTTGTTTTGTTTGTCAGAAATAGAATTAAGTTGTATGAGCAGAAATTTTTAAGTTGCCCTGCCTGCCCCTTCATTTCTTTCCTTTTGTGAAGTTTGTTTGTCCATCAGACAACCAACCTGTTACTTCTGGTTGTCTGTTGAAACTTTGGTTGTCATGGGCTACTGGATGACTGTTGAAATCAAGTCCTATCTTGGACTAATTAAACTGCAGAACCTGGCTATGAGCCTGAAAATATAGCATAGCTAATTTTGCTTGCAATTCTCATAATTATGCTTAAGGTTTTGATACAAATTATTTGTGAAAAGTAGACTGAGGACAATGCTCTTTGCTGACCACTTGTAAAACACAATTTCAGACAAGATTGATAGGGTACGTAACTTAAATTGTGATTCATCTGCAGAATGGCTAAATTGACTTACACAAATACCCTGGTCTGGAACATAAGTGTGTCTCTGAAGTGGACAGAGTCTGTCTTGCATTTGAATTTGCAGAAATCTGCATTACCACTGACCCTGAGGTCAATCACTCGGCTGGACTCCTCCACTACTGTGTGGGGAGGTTCTGGTTCAGTTTCAATCACCTGCAGGAAATATTAAAAAACAAAAATTAACAAGTCATAAAAAACCCTATCTTACAGGTTTTGCAAGGAATAATGAACTGCCTCCATAAAATTGCAGCTTTATTAGGATATATTAAAGTAACTAACTTACAAGGCATGTATGGAAATTCAAAGCTTATTTAGAGATGGTAAGTGGGGCACTGGGATCAATCTACTTTCCCAGTAAATACCTTCTCAGGTGGGTTGTACAATCTTTACGTGTCACACCAGAGGCAAGTATGTGATGAATACTCAAATGTCAAACTTACAAATTCACAAAAAATTTTTGTTCCTTTCTACAGGAGTGAAGGAAATTGGAAGCTTTTATTATTTTAATAGGAAGGACAGGTCCCGGTAAATCATCTTAATGGGAACAAGCAGTCACTCCAGACTTATTTTGAAGCATATAAACCAAAATTTTACAAATCCCGTAAAACTTCCCTGTCAAGTCTCTGTCATGTTGTTTAAGAACATAAGTATCCCTTAAGATAGGGTGTTAACCACATTATACACATTAATGTGAAGATTTGTGATGAAGATTGTCACATGATTGAAAAGTGCCATTCACAAATTAGGATACTGGGATAAACCAATTCAATTGGTGTGACTATACTTTCTCTTTAAGGCAACTACAGTTGTCCCTTGAAAGCCGCACACAAGCCAACTGTGCAAAAAACCAGGGCCCAAGTCTCTTAAGAGGCGACTAACAATTTTCAAGGGCTGTGAAAGAAATCCAAAATGGCAGACAATGCAAGGGAAAAGAATTCAAGTGCATGTAGTGTATTTAATACTCAGTGCTAGGGGGCACATTCTTAAAAGTTTTAGGATCACCAGTACCAGCAGTTACCTCAACCTTATCTTGAAACATTGCCTACCAGTTGTACCTAAGTATCTTCATCTTATATGATGTGTCATAAAATGAGTATTGCACATTAAATGTTTAGTTAGGACTGGGTAAACATTCTTTCAGTTAACAAGTCATGACTTTAAAAGGTATCCCATTATTACATGAATCATAAATATTTTACCACATCCTCATATGCATACTTCATATTTGAGTGACTGTATTAACTAGTCCTACAAATGTGATACATCAAAATTTTAAATAAGCTATGATAATATTCGAAAAATCAGCTTAAAAATCAGCCTGGCTCACTCTATCTGTAAGCTAGCCGCACACTACATGACTGCACAAAACTATAATCAACTCAACCAGGGCATTACCAATAGTCGTGCAATGTGCGTGGGTCAAAAACTGCAACTGAAAGTCAGGAAAAACAAACATGTTTGTTTTTGCTGACTGGAGTCTGTGACAGTCATAAAGCCAAAGCAATTCAACCAATCAGGTAACAGTGATTGTACATGAAGCTGAAAGAGAATTCTCAAATACCATGGTACAAAGAAACATTGAAACATGGGCTTTTCAGTCATGTAGTTTGCATTGTCAGTCATACAAATAATAGTAGTGCCGACGATAAGGAATCTAGGTCACCCCAGTCAAGCTGAATTGGGTCATGCAAAGTTGTGCAGTGTGTGCAGCTAGCTTTATTATTCCTCCATCCCACCTTCTTTTTGGCTGGCCTTGGTGTCTCCACTGCCATCTCTTTCTTCTTCATTTCAGTTTCAGCCCTCTCTTTCTCCAGGGCCTCAGCAGCAGCAGCAGCTGCAGCAGCAGCGGCAGCAGCCTGGCCCGTAGAGGTCCCTTTTTTGTGGTCCCTTTCCTTTTTGCCTTCTTTTTCCTTTTCTTTTCCTTCATTAGATTTGGGTCTCCCAGAGGGGTCCACTGATGTTGATGGCCTCTGGACCGCTATAGGAATATCCACCCATTTCACAGTTCTCAGGCGGTCATCCCAGTCTGAGACCTGTGGGAGGTTAATTTATAATGAAGTGATAAGAGAAATTTGTAGTACTTTTAAGTATTAAAAGACAGGTTCTGAGACAAGACTTAAGTAGAAATGACAATTCTTCCATTTAAGGAATAAAAGGAACTGACAAGTTACTTAAACCTCAAATGATTAAACTATAGTGTGTTGACAGCTTGATATTTTAAGTTGACAATTGTCATCTTATCCCTATTTTTCCCTCAGTAAACACTTTTTTGTAAAAATTCTCAAACAAGAGGCCACATAAAACTTGGTGACTAAATTGCTTTCACTTTTCAACTTTTTAACAGGATTATCTATCTAAAACTCAGCAAAGGATCTTACAATTTTTTTCCATATTATCTACTTTAAAAATTAGAAATTGGCCTAACACTACAAATTACTTAATGCTTAAATTCCTCTGTTGCAGCAGCATAGCCAGCTGGACGAAACCAACTACATTCCTTTGCCCTAACCACTCCCCACTCTCTTCCCTCCCGCCCCCCCCTTGAAATGAAAATTACAGAAATAGCTGCATGACAACTGCAAATGCATGGGGTGGAGGTCAGTACAAATAAGCTTTCACTATAAAGAAACATTAAAACTGAATACCTTAGTTACAAGTGTCTAGGAGGGTGTCTGTGAAATCCTGAGTTTGGGAGGATGTAGTATTGGGAAATTCATGGCGTGTTCTCTTATCAATAACAAAGTGACATACAGTTCATGTTCCACTTTGAATTTTCAGAAACAAAAATAATATCCAAAACCAACATTTACCTGATCAACTGGTTTATCAAAAGTTATCTTTGAGACTTTACAGATGATAGATTCTTGGTTTAAGTTCTTGGTGGTAGTGGATTTAAAAGTAACTGTAATATCTTTAGCACAACCAGCATGTAAATGACCAAGAGCAGGAGAAAACTTCAACTGGTCATGATTATCAGGCCACTGGAACCTAACGGCATCAGTCTGACTGTGGTTTGTGATGGCAAAGATCAAACTCTTCTCCTCTCCAACGTGACAGTCACCAAACTCGATGAGATTGGAAGGTGCAGCTAAGAAAAATAGATTTCAGGAGAGTTTGACATGTATATGACTCTTACCAACTCTTAATGACTTAATACTCTACATCATA
>JAAAJZ020571088.1:0-11479 GCA_010015985.2 Actinopyga echinites
GAAGCTGTTTCATTGCAATCAGTTGAAGAAGTTGAGTCCTACGATAAAGCAATAGCATTTTTCGTTTGTTTAGAGCCAATAGCCAAAATAACGTCACACTTCGGTACTCTATAACCACTAGATATTACTAGATATAACTGTAAGAGGGAACCCTATAAATTTACTTTATTTTTTCACTGGGTGAATATGAACACTTCAGGTTATTCTTTTGAGAAGATGGAGTCACCTTATAAAACACTTGTGCACTATTTGCATGACTTTCAGAAGTGATTCTAGTTTGCTTTTGGTTAAAGAGAAACCTATGCATTTATGATGGCAGGTGTGCTTTGTATGTGTGTATTTGTAATGCCTAGCTTGTTTACACCACTTGCATAGCTTATTATGTTCCTACGTGACTCTTGCAACTAGTAAGCAAAGCCTTTACTGCAGAAATAGCTTCTTGCAAAGTATTGGTCCTGCTATAAAGGTGGTGCTTTCACTACCTTGCTGATGTTGTGCATGTAGTCTTTAAATTGTACATAATTTACTCAGAAAATGTGAAGACTTTTGAACTAGGTGTAATAGAATCTTTTTTATTTATGTGGTAGCCATAAAAATTAAGAAACATGAAAGCTTAGTATGTATATTATCTGATTACTGCAATTGTGGTGGTATTCTTTCATCACTCATTAATGAATTTAACAGTTGTTTGTAGCAAATTGTTCGATTTTGTTACATTTTTGATACAGCTGTGGCTGGATGATCTGGCAAATGAGATGAAGGAAACACTCACAGAACTCCTGATTAAGTGTCTGCATTGTCATAGAAAGGGAACCTCAGTAGATCCCAGCTCATTTCCCTCTCAGGTAAGCATTTCTTCAGGAATGTAATGATTTAAGGTGTGTGGTTAGTTGTAGTGTAATGGATAAGTCTGCTGCCATGTTGTAGATGACGTCATTCATGTTGAGAATGTTGATCTTGAGGCTGCAAAAAATTGCCTCAAGGCCATTAACACTGATATTTGCAGCATCTTGGGTAGTATCAACACTTGAGGTCATTGGGAGTACTTCATTATTATGGTTTGTTGGTTGAAAGTAGAGGGGAGGGGGTACTTTTGGGAGATATGAAAATTTTCCCCTACTTATCATGGTTGGAAGTCTCTTATCTGTATTCCCTGCCTTCTTAGATGAAGATTTGTTGGAAAAAAATGTATCAAATGTATTCATGTTTACTCTCATTTTAGTGAAAAGAAGCAGAGTTATAGGAATTGTAACATCTGTTGAAAACTTACTGGACTGTTTCTCCTTAATCTTGTCAGATTCTTTGCTTAGCAAGTCAAATACAATTCACAGAGCAGTGTGAAGCAGCCATCAGGTCTAATAACCTACAAGATTACATTCAAGAGCTTGAAGCACAGATGGAAGGCTACACCTCAACAGATTTACAGGATTCAGGGTCTGCCAATGATCCCAGTCTCCATGTGTTAGAGCTAAAACTGAAGGTAGGGATAATTACCAACTGATGAAAATTCCAGTCTTGCTATCCTTGCAGTTGGAAGACTTTGAGATCATAGACCTTATGCATATGATACCACAGAGCAAAAAGTACGCCCTCGTCTGGAGGAAAACATGTATCATTGCAAGTTACACCAGCAAATGCAGACAGCTGATTTGTCAACCAATTGAATACTTGTGTAGTCTGCTACATGTGCGGAGTGATTTCTACTGCATGCGGCCATGTGATCCATTGTTTTCCTCGAAAATGATGTCAGTGTGATGTCAGTGCATAAGGTCTATTGGATGTCATTGAAGAAGTGGAATGTGGTTGAGAACTACTGACAAATAATTGAACAGAATTGTGCAGAAGAGTGTGGTGATGCAACCTCACATGAAAGTACCTGATGCATAGCAAAGATGTTGTCGATTATCAGTCACTTCTCACGGAAAATTTTTTGTACCCATTTCTATGAAGTGTGGTTAGGGGTGGGAGGGTCTTTTCCAGATTCACTGTCACACATAATTACAGACATATAGCTATGGTTATCTGACTGACAAAGAACCATCGGTGTTAAGAAGTGGTTGGACATTGCATTTATGTGAATGCTGATTTGAAGTGACTTGGATTGGCATAAAATTTGTTCAGACTAAAAAGCATTGTGTAGTTTTCCAGATATTAACATGCTAGAAATGTAATTTTTATTGCTATTAACATTGGTATAGTTTGCAAGGAGTGTTACCAGTTTGTGCTGATGCAAATTGTTCCCATTTTACTTTTAACAGACTAAACATTCCAACATGGTGTGCATTGTACAAAAAAACTGGACATTGTCTGTCGCCAACAAATAATTCAATCTCAAAGTTATGGGTTTATGTAAGAAGTATACAGAGTGTTTTGTATTGTCATAACCAGAAGTTCAGCTTGCCTTATTGAACGTACATTCTTTTTTAATATCAAAATATATTTCCCCAAGTCCTGAAATACTCCAAAGGGCTGAGTAATACTGTATCATGGTATTGCATAGAAGTACATGTAAACTATAACCTGGGATAAAAGTCCTCGGATTGTGCAGCTGTCAACCATTTCCAACTCCCTTTGAAAACCCTCCATTTGTTTTAATTGTGAGTCATTGTGTGAAAACAATGATCCTTACATGAAACTGTCAGCCCTGTGTGAGTGAGTACACAGTGTCATCTACAGCAGCAGTATGCTAGTGTGGTTTGTGTGCTTACTGCTATGAAGTAGTGTTCACTGTACGGTAACATGTACTATACAGACTATTGTACAGTACTTTCAGCCTGGTTACAGTACAGTAGGTGTTAAATTGTGTGCAGAAAGCAGTGACATGGCAAAGGTTCACCTGACCTGTCACTCTTCTGTGTACATGCTTTCTGTGCTGTCTGACAAACTTGGCTTTGTAGTTGATTCTTCTTAGCATTTAACTGATTTGTACAAGCCTTTTGGTATTTTACACAGCATTCTGTTCTCCACAGCTGACTGAATAGTGTCAATGTCCAGTTGTTGTGCTATAGTGTGGTACTGGGCATCTCATATAGTGACAGATTCAGAGAGCACTGGTGATGGCAACAGTGGAATACTTCTCATTGTCACGGCCTATGTGAGGTCATAACTCCTTTGGGGAGCAGTAGGCATTGTTTGATAGTCACCTTCTGGCATCCACCAGAAGGAACTTTTGCAAAAAGTACTTCTCTTGTACAATGTTGCTGGAGAGGTGGGTGTGGGGCAGTACTAGGGACAGCGAGATAGACAAAGTGATCACGGGGATTGAGAGGCTTGGCCCCTAGTGGAGTCCCAAGGGATAATTGCCCCCATTGGGCGTAGTGACTACACATTTTGGCCTAATGCTCTTTGGTTTATAGACTGTCACATTTTGTGGGGCTGGTTTATGGCTAGGGGGTTTTGTGGGTGAAGAAATTTGTGCACCAGAATGTTAATTTCAAGTTGTGCAGGCAAGCTTAAATTGCTTAATACACCATAGCTACAAACATTTTTTTTCCCAAGCAAGAACATAATTGTCTTCTGACAACAAAATTGACATTCAGTGTTTATTTGTTTTTGTTTTTCATTTTCATTATCAGTCATAATGATAGGATATTTCAACTTGTCATTTGGCGTTTCCAACTCATCAGTAGTGACTTTGCAAGTGAGTGAATGGGTTTGCTAGTGATATAGTACAGTAAATAATTATCGGTAGAAGTGGTTTTCAGCCTGTTTTGTCTGGTGTACCCCTTGACTGAGCATAGGTGACACATGAACACATACTCCCAGGCAGAGAAAGATTTTTTAATTGCAAATTTAACACAGCATTGCTACAACATTATTGTAAAGTGTACAACCACAGGCATATAACCCATGGCGGTTCCAAGTCATCTACAGGCCAGCTCTCGGTTAACTCCAGTTCCAAATGACAAAACATCTCTGCAGCAGCTCCTCCCCTTCCTCTTTCTGTGTGGAGTGCAGATGCCTGCATTGAGGTCCTGGTTGCGTCCAGGGGTAGCACCCTACAGTAGTGGGCACCCAGGGTACGAAGCCCCTGGAAGGTCCGCTTTGGATGCTTAAGTTACAGCACATGTCACACACGTCTATATCATGAGCACCTTAATTAGCCATGGCTAATATGTTTAACAAGGATTGACAGACATGTGGAAAGTCACATGTAAGTGCAGGCGAAACACAGCTTCACATGGTAAAACCACATGACTTGCTGAATTAATCCTGGTCAAAGTTGAACAAAACTGAGGTCTTGTGGCATATCTTAGTTTTATCACTTTAATAGCAACCTCATTGGAAGTCTAGGACACAATATATCACTAGGCAGGCACAACACAGCAGACACCTTTTAATTGTCCAAAGAGTGTTTACCATGGATTCAGTTAATTATTAACAGTTTACTACTATCCTTCTTGGTAACATTTTAACTGTACAGTAAGTAAGTTAAAGTGTGCAGAGGCATTTGTTGTCCAGTAAAGTTCGGCTCCTTGCACTGTTACACTGTTTCACTGACATGGCTGGTTCAAACATTGTGGTCAGTGTTAAGTTTGGTGGTACAGTGTAACAGTATACTAAAACAAGGTGTGTAACTGCACAATGAAATGTTAATCATACTAGAAGGTGAAGGAACAAGCAGGGCTCAATTTTAACAGTTGTCCTGTTCCCCATGATAACCCTTTTTTGTGAGGGACTTATCAAAAAGTAACATTTTGGTTGTCTGATACACAACTAATTGTCAGAAAAAAGAAAAAAAAAGAACAATAGAGGTCAGGAAGGCAACTTTAAAATTCCTTTTTGGATGACTATGTAATGTTTTTTTTGTAAACTTACTTTTGCACACTAGTACATATAACTGACTAAATTTTGAACCTTAGATGTATTACATTATTCCTGTATAGTTTTGTAATATTCATACAGGTCTCATGTGATCCCTAGGCATGGTAAAACCCTAAAGTAAGGTACAATATAAAATCATGCTGTTATTACAGTGAATGGGAAAGAAAAGCAGAATTTGTAGGAAAATCACTAAATTTTTCTGTCAAAAACTCAAACTCATACAAGTGCACACCAGGTTTGCGGTTCCCTGTAGAGCAGTGTAACTGATGAATATGCAGCCTGCTCTGTAGGCAAGAGTAAAATATAGCTACAGTGTATGGCTGGCAGCATTATCTTGTTAGGCCAGTGAGACTTGTTACTGCCCTGTGCCATGTATTCACAGTGAATTGAACACCAGTACTTCATGGTACTTTTTTTTAAAACTTCACCATCAAATAATTCGTGAAGTAATCAGGTAATTTTAATCTCTTTTTTTAAGAACTTGAAAGTAAAATGTAGTCCTACTCTTTTTTGTTATTTTTCCAGTTAAATTGTTCACATAATACACCATTGAAAGGCCAGTAAAGAGAAAATATCTAATGGGCATTGAATGCTTTGCTTGCTCTGCTAGAAACTGTACATTGTACATGTATCGTTTATTGCCACTCAACTCATTTACTTGGAGCCCGCTCCTGAAAACTGGCCCAGCTACAGTATAACTGTGGAAATGCAACCCTCCTGTTCATATTTCTCATAACATGTTGTTTATTTCAGGCAAAAAACAGAGTAACAGGTGTTCTCGCAGCTGCCAAGATAATAGAGATCAAGGATGAGGATGAACTGAAAGATTTCCGAGTAGAAATTGACATCCTCTCATCATGCAAGCACAAATATGTTGTTGGTCTATACGAAACATACCTCTATCAAAGCAAACTATGGGTAAGTACTATACACTCAGAACCTACTGTAGATAGTAGGTGGACAGAAGGATCAAGACTGTGGTATCTGGATGGGCTTTGGGTATCTCCCCTGTGACAATTTGCAGTTTGAACTTTATCCTTCAAAAGTTGTTATTTATAAAGGGCAATATTGTGTTGGTTATGGAGAAAATTTCTTTTTCATATTTTGTGATCATGTCTTACAATTATAGAGTAATAGTCTCTTCAAAAAATGTGGATTGGTGACTTTATTTTCAAGAAACAAGGTACAGACAAAAAGAAATTAATTGTTTTGTAGCTCATGAGTAATTTGTTCACACAAACATTTGAATTTTCAAATGATGCATGTACAGTACACTGTTTTGGGGAAGTATTTAAGCTATTGACAGAGTTTGTTGGTGAGACCTAATATTTAGCAATGATGATGAAAGATAACTTTGACTGTTCTTTGTTTTTGCAATCTAAATGCAATATTGCATTTTAAATGGGTCTTACAAAAGCCTTTTCTTCAGAAACTGTCACATTCAAGTGACTAAAAGGCCTCATGCGAACAGTCTTAGTCTCTTAGAAACGCAGGTCGTTCATGGTCTTGCTCTCATAATTTAATCAATCAAGCTGGCCTACCCTTACTGCAGAACATTCAGTTTGACTGGAAAAGGGGAAAAAAATGTGGTTACACCACGGACCAATCGGGGGAGGGGGTTCTGACATTGTAGGCACTCGGACATGCGCGCCCTGAAAGTGTGCGTGGCACCGGTTCGGCGGGGCATCTTTGGGGCCTCCCCCAGAAAATTTTTGACAAACTAGAACTCCTGAGATGTGATTTCCCAGCATCTGAAGCTGATTTGAATGGCTTTATCACCATGGTTACATCAGAGGCACAGGTGTGTGGTACACCACAAGCAGGGATATCATTGTTAAATGAAAAAAATGTTTTCTTTGGCCACCGGTATGTTATCTTTGGGAGTGTGGCGGGGTTCTGACCCCCAGAACACTTCCTGTATCCACCCCTGTTACATTCTCCCTTGCATCCTTTCTCCCACCCTCACTTTCTTTCCATTGCTGACATGTTGGATTGTGTTCCTTGAAATGTAAAGACACAAATAGTACTGGAGTCAAATATTCAAAATATAGTCAGACTCAGCTATATGAATGAGGACAACTTTGAGAAACTGGTGTTTTGTGTTTCTGAAGTACCCGCCTGTACCCAAACTACGTGAAAGACTGCGCAGAGTTTCAAATCTTGATTGGCAATTTGCGTAGTAAGGTAAATTCCCTTCTACATAATGCTTTTCAGCAGCACAAGATCCATCATTCTGTCGGCCTCGAGGATAATATTAAATAATGTTATTTTTTTATGGTGAACTGAACATGGAGAGAATAGATAATAATGTCAGTATTGAATTTCAATGCACACTCTTGAATATCACTTGATGCCTTTATATAAAACCAAGTGAACAACCTTGTACTGTTCATGGTGCAGCATTTCCTTTGCCTTGGTTTCCTTGCAAGTAAACATACATTACTCTAATGATACAGTGTATGATATCATGGTTCATGCAGTAGTATAGTGTATACACATTCATACAATTCTCTCAGTAACTATAAAGAAATTTGATCTGTGTCCATGTCTTGAGCTGTGCTATGTGATGTGATGCGATTGGGAATTTGACAAGAAACAGTGGATATGTTTAATAGTGTATGAATAGATTGAGAACAACACAACCCCAGTTGGCTGCTTGATGATTACACTAAAGATTGCTTGATAATTATACAAATTCTAAAATAAACTTGCAACAAAGCTATTACATAGTGTTACAGAACATGTCAAGAAATTTGCAAGTCACAAGATGTTAAATTAAGTTGTAGCGCCTAAGCACCATAGTTACATGTATTAGTACAGTAGCTCGACATTAATCAGACCCTAATTTCTGCCTTACAGGAAGTACATGTCTTGTCATGGGTCACAGTATTTTTTGGTTAATTTTCTATTGTAGTAGCTACATCAAAGTCACTGGGTGTGTTGTTGAGAAATTCCTCTCATTTTGTCTTTCCTTTTATTATTTATTTTAGAGTTGTGGATTTGAAAGGCAGTTTTAAGTTAGCTGTGGCTCTTTTTTGTTGGCAGAATATTATTTCTGGTTGTAGAGTGTAGAGGATTTGCGTTTTCCACAAATGCAAATATAATACTCAGCAAGGCCTAAAAGTAAATTCTTACTTCCAAGTTTCATTTCTTCTGTCTTGGTATACAAAACTGTCCTATTGATTATAGAATCACAATTTCCATATTTTTTTTTTTCAGATGCTTATAGAATTTTGCGAAGGTGGTGCGCTGGATGACATTATGTTGGAGTTGGAGAAACCTCTCACTGAACCTCAGATAAAAGTTGTTTGTAGACAAACTTTAGAAGCACTAGTCTTTTTACATGCATCTAGAGTCATCCATAGGGACCTCAAAGCAGGGAATATCCTTCTTACAACTGATGGTGACATTAGACTAGGTAAGTCTATTAAATGTACATGGTATACATGAGCCAACTAGACAAATTTTCCTCCCTTTTGTTGTACAGGTGTATAGTGTGCAGGGTTCATGTGGCCGGGAGAAGTCAGTGAAAAATCATAGAATTGTATTTTCATTTTCTAGGCCTGGAAAAGTCATGGAATTTTGTGAAACTTGACAAGTCATATTATTTTGAAAAAGATTATGAAACCTCCTTTATTGTAAAATTTTATACCTGAGAACTAGTAGCCCTATATAATCATGGAATGTTTGTTATTTAAAAATGCCATGGAAAAGTCATGGAATTCTAAATATTGTCCATGAAGCTAAGGAACCTTGACTGTGTATCTCTTTCAGTATATTGTGAACCCTCTCTTTCCTCTTCTTACCCTTATTTCTAAATTGTACACACCTATTGTGGATTCCTGAATGAATTGCAGTGTTTGCTAGTTGTTTCATGTAGGCATCAGCAGTGGTCCTCATCTTGGGGTCTGTGAACCCCTTAGGGGTAGGCAAAATTTTTAGGGTGTCTGTGAAGGTGAAGGTAATTTTGCATGTTGTTAGTGATACATTTTATCCCAGTGGGTCAATGAAAATTTTTTTTTTTTTGTCATTGTTCCAGGGGATCTGTGGATACAGAAAGGTCGAAAACCACTGGACTAGAATTATGCATGCATCTCAAGTGGGAAATATTTGATTAGCTTGGCTTGCAAAACAGATCTTTATCCAGTATCAATACCTGCTCTCTCTTTTTATCTGAGTTGCTTGCAAGTAGCTTTTTCATTTCCTGAGAATCAAGATTCTGTTGAGAAACTTTGTTTTATTTATTAGCATGCCATGGGTAATTTGAAGCAAAATAGAAATGAAAGGTCCCTAGAGAACATGGATGACACATGCAGTATGACTATGGTATGGCTATTAAGATGGAGAGCAAATCTTTACCTCTAAGACCTATTTGTTTTTCAGCTGATTTTGGTGTCTCTGCTCAAAACAAGAGAACTGCCCAGAAAAGAGATTCTTTCATAGGAACACCGTACTGGTAAGTATGAATTAAGGGAAACCCTTCTGTTGGTGCATATGAATAATGTTGATACCACCAGTTGTGGATAGTCTGATATCGTATATCACATTTTTTGATATAGGCTAATATCAATTGGATACCAATATTGTTATAATGAGCTTGTTGTACGCAAAAGTGACAAAACCAGTAGGCTTCGTAGCAATGTGTATCTCAACAATGTGTCATTCAGACTTGTACAGAAACAGCCTACTTGGCCCAACACAAGGTGCCATTTCATTTATGGAAGGAGAAATTTATTGTCAGATTATAGTCAGATTACAAGAAAATCTAATAATTGTATTGAAATACATACTTAGGTTTATCAGTTGGGCAATATTATCATTTTAGATAAATTCTCCTGAAACTGATATGGAGAAAATGTGGAAGCTTGGCCGCACTAAACTGGTTCCACACTAGAAGTGGAACTATGGTGTGGTTCGAAAGGTTCTTGATTTTGGAGTGGGAGAAGGGACTTGATTTGAATGATTGATGTAAATTGAAGAAACACATGCATCACTTTGAGAGGAACGTTTCCAGTTAATCTTTGTATCCCTTATGAGAGAGATGGGAAGCCTCAAGAGAGATTAGGATCATCTCTTCCTCTTTTTTGCACAGTACACTCATTCAAGTGAACATTGCGAATTGTAAAATCAGCACCAAAATATTGAAATAGATTGAAAATGGAATATTAGAGTAGACAGCTTTACTCAAAAAATGGTGCGTGATCAACACCTGCTATGAAGGTAACTGTATTTGTTGCTTTGTGAGCAGCTTTTACATAAGGGCAATATAATGAAACCAAAAACATCTATCCATAGGTGGGCAAGGTTGGCACTGATGAGTCAGGATATGTAGCTAGACTATTTATAGCAGGACAAGCCCATGGAATAGGTAGTAGTTACAAAAGTTGATATTTGTTTTGAAGTTAACTACACAGTACCAGATTATTTCATGTAAACATGTTGTTGTTGTTGTTGTTTATTGTTATCCTATTCCTCATACCCATTGTTGATCGTCAGTTCTCTCTATCATGTTTGGACTGTGTCGGAAAGTGTTTAAAGTCAGATAGGGTGGAGGGGAGCAAGGAAGGATGGTTTATGTTTATTTCTCCCCATTGCTTACTGTAGAGAACACTGTTTATGAGTCACAACTTTCTAATGTGAACATGCATTTGTTACATTCACCGTAGCCTTAGTGTGTTGTATTTCTTGCCAGCAGTTCCGTGTATTTCATCCATCATTATTTTACAAGGCACATTACTCTGGCTAAATTTTGAAAGGAAACCAGATACAAATTTTAAAATAAAACAGGTGGTTTTCCTCAAATGTTGTGAAACTAATGGAAACAAAAACAGCTGAAAAAGGCATTTAAAATCGCAATGTTTATCCTAACACACACGAAGAGCTATGAGAAAGGAGTTTGAAAACAAAAATGTAAACAGAATATATCCTGTGACTAATGTCAAGGGAGACTGGGAAACCTTGTTTCCAAACGTTGATGAAATAACAGCCCTGTTCATCCAGTCTTGTGTTTTGGCAAAATTGCAACACCGAAAATGGCAACACTTGGTAGTTTTCATAAGTCTTGCCTTTAAAAATGCACATGTATGTAACAGACTGTTTTTATCCAAAAGTAAGGCAAAGGAAAACAGAGGTACCTGCATACAAATGTACTTGACATTATGATACTGTAGCTTAGTGAAACAGAACGAAGCTCACTATACTTGGAGCAATGACAGCTGTGTGAGTGAGTGAGTGTCCTGAAAGTGAAAATGATACATAATGGCCTAGTTAGGGTTGATTCAGTATATCACATAATACAGTGGGAGGGACCTGGTGTTGGCTAATCATGATTATCTCTCAGTCTTTCCTTTGTTTTGTATGTCCTCCTACAATGGTACTATGAATTAAACATTAATCATTGTATAATTTCCTTTGTGTGTTGAGTTTGGGGATAGTATAAGCTGATAGTTACAGCTATAAAGCGTTCGAAGGGTAAAAGAACATTAATGTAGGCCTATACTGTAGATGGGATTTTTACAATCTTGCCGTAGAAAGTCCAGTGTTGTGGTGTAAGTGGTATTTAGTGGAGAAAATTACTGATCTACCTTCTTGAATAGGGATTGCATTGATTACTGTTGTAAAGAACTTACATTACACCATAGATATTAACTAACTG
>JAAAJZ020572194.1:0-11471 GCA_010015985.2 Actinopyga echinites
CAGCATCTTTCATTACGTTGCGATAAACAGACCTTTTGAATATTTCCACAGTCATACTCACTTGCCTATCGGTAAACTCCTAACAATAAAAGCATTGTTACAATTAATCCAATTGTTAGAGAGGCACTTTGCATGGATGGGGTTGCCAAGGACTTTAGTTGTTACTTGTATCAAACTAAAGAACTAAATGACATTAAGCCTTTCATTCACAAACTCAAACACGTTCTCGTCACGTCACGGAGGGGTAAATGTAATCTGATTGGCATAACTTAAAGTTGCAGTTGCATGTCCTGTCCAAATAGCAGCTCCCTGATAGATAAAGGATAGTGTTATGCCGTGACTGGACAATTTTCACTGATGTGCAATCTTAAAGAGTGGCTTTTGCACCCCATAGGAGGTAGTTATCCGAAATCCTTATTATGCTTGTCCATGCAAGTGAAATGGATAAGATTGAGCGACTTGTTTGGTTGTTCGATTGTTCGGCTTGTTTGATTGTTCGACTTGATCAATTCGGGACGCACAGACAACCTGAAAACAATCACTGAAATGTGAAAGCAATGTTTTGTTAGTCTCATGTAGTGAAATGTATTGCCTTAAAACAGTATGTAGTTGATACCGAGACAGCAGAGAAGATGGATTTCAAAGGCAAATTTTTGGAACGCACTGCATTCTTAAAACAAACAAACAAACAAACCAAACATAGGGTACAAATCCTCCAGAAGAGCTAACAGCAATCTCTCCTCTAGACCACATAACTCAACAAACCTGACTGATAAAATTATAAGTATGCCTGAGAGACCTAGACAGCCTACAACCAAGAGCCTCGTGGAGTGTGATAATTTTCTAGCAGTGGCTGCACAGACAGATCTTTGGTTGTCTGGTAAGCTAGCTATAGCTCAAGTACCCAGTATGGTTATCAATGGCTGGAAAGCATTCCATGTTGTAACCAAGGAGGCCTATACATAGACAGGGTTATAACATGCTGTAAACTCATCAGGTGAGTTTGCACCCTTTGACCACAGAGGTTGAACCAAAACAAAAAGAGCAAAATAATAAAGCTGAAGGAGTAAACATTTTGGTCCAATAACCAAGGGTTGTCTTCAGTACAAGGATTTCATCACAAACTATTATACAGGATTATGTTTTAAAGTCAATTGACAAATTTATTTTTCATTATTTATTACAAATTGCTCTTTAAAAAGGAAATTTTGCATTAGTAAATCTTTACATCATGCACGCAAAGAAAGTCTGTTGTTTTACACTTCCAAATCACAAGAAATCAAGAAAATCAAATCAAATACAGAATAAATATGTGAATGGGGATCGACTAACATGTTAGTGATCTATCATCATATGTACGAGGATGATTTGGAAAATCTGTCTAGAATCTAAATGTTATGCAACATGTACAATAAGAGGTTCACCTTTATTGTTGAGGAGCTTTATTTAAAAGTCATAAATATACAAAAACCAAGTTAAAACAGTGTTGATTTGAGACAATTCGAAAGATTCATAAAAAATCTTTTTTTTTTCCTTAGTGCCTTATGGACTGATAGTTCATTATTGTACAATGATTGGACACAACGATCTTGAAATTGACAGAGTTAAATCCACACGATAATAATCATTATTACTATATACTTATGTTTACAATGCAATTAAGTATGCTTTTAGTACATAAGAAATTACCTAAAGAAAACAAAAAACTATGTAATACAAAACCCAGCCACCGATTCACATTTAAATTTGCACTGCATGTCAGTCAGAGGAAAAATAAAAAAAATTATTTTTACTGCTGACTCCAAAGAAAAGATACTGAAAGTGTGGGGGGGAAAAAATTCGTGAAAAATAAACACAGAAAAATATCAGACCATATCTCAACAAGGCAGCATTTTGTCCCACTTATTTGTGGTTGGATGGACTTAAAACAATTGGCGAAGAACGCCAGTGTTGGGATCCTCCATACCCTTACTCGGCATCGTATACTTCCACTTCTACCAAGAGACTTATCGGCTCTGTGATGATCGTTTTATTTTCATCTGCTATCACGTCCTCTCTTTCCACCATCTTTCCTTCAACCTCTACTGAGAATAAACCAGCTTTGGTGACGGGTCTGGAGAAGCGTAGTACTGCTTTACCCTCCTTCCTTGTTTCTATACTGAAGACATTATCTTCGTCGTCTAAGATGTGGTACATGAAGTGACCGATGGACTTTGAGAAACCTGTGGTGAGTTTCATCAACTTGGAATGTGTGGAGACCTTTTGAAGAGGCACACGGATTAGTACTGCTGTGTTATTGGCTTCAGTTCCAGGAAGAGATCCCTCATCCACAGCAGAAACATCCCGTCGTTTACGAGTCTGATGACAGGAGTAGCAGGGTACCTCTGAGTCCTGGCCTAGAGTCGAGAAGCAAGCCCTGAACAAAAGCAAATAAAATCCTCTCCAGGTGAAAAAGTATTATTAATTTTCTCAATAAAATATGATAAAAGAATGATTGCACCAAAAAAAAGAAAAAAAAAGGACTTAAAAGGCTTTCACAGGTAGTCTTCATGAATACTCAGCAATGCTAAGAGTATGATAAGGCATTTTTCACTAACCTTCACAGGACATTTTATGTATTCTTTTTTTAGCATAGTGGTTCATAAGAAAGGGGAGTAAGGGAGGACTTTAAACACAGAATCTGAAGTACATGTAGGAGTAATGCTCACAGAGAAGGAGAAATTATGATGAGTTGGAGTCCCTAATTCAACTGAGTTAAACAACATCAAACTATATAAGTAGCAAAAAATTCCAAAAATGTGTAAAAATTCTGGTCAATATGTTTTTATTTTTTTTCCTCAAAATATGATATATTTAAGTTCTCTGGCAAAAGAGAAGACTGATGTCCCAAAGGAAGCTTTTCTGACTTTTTTTAATTTCATTTTCCCAACATACTTTTTTTTACATCTTATCTCTAGAATCAGTACCTCATTTCAACACCCACACAATTTGTTCTGTTTCCACAATCATCCCACCACCACATCAATAAATGACATTGTTTAAATTCTCAAGGATGACAATGTGCTGCTCATTCCACTTCCTGTATGTCACTCATTACAGTCAAACATAAGGGCACATTTTAGGAAGATTCAGAGATTTCAGGAAGACAAAAATTTAAACATTTTCCAAACTATTTCCTTTCCCTAATCTTAACAAAGCTTTATTTCCTCATCACTAAGAAAAGTGCAAGAACCATTTCATGCCTGGAAACTGCATTTCAATTTCATGATTTTGCATTTCTTTTTTTTTTTTAGCTAACTATGGTAATCCAGTTTTAGGTCAGCAAATCAAACATTCTTCCCTTTCTTACTGAGAATTTGTCCTATTATTTGATACTTTATACACTTCCTTGCATACAAATATACAGACTGATGTAGATTCAGGTATTTCTTGCCATAAACATGCCCACAGTCACCAAATATTCTGCCACTCAAGTTGTACAAAAATGGAAAGCAGGTGTGTGGAAAAAGGACAGAAAAGAAAACCACTACTTGAAAGCATTCCGGTATGAAAAACAAGACCTCTTTAGGACACCCCATCCCACTAGTAAGGAACATCATGGAGACAAATCTGGGTAAAAGGAAGATATCTCACCCTTGAACGACACTATGATAGCCAGGAGGACATCCACATACAAAGCTACCAGGTGTGTTTTGACAGCCATTCTGGCAAGGAGAGTAGCCGCCATAGCCATAGCCAAGACATTCATCAATGTCTGAAAAATAATGCAGAGTGAAACATTGAGTACTACTATGTATGTCAAATTTACAAGAATGTGAAATGGTCAACATTTGATGGATCCTGATGAAAACCTTGGCTCTTTTTCAAATTCTGTGCTTTTTACATTAATTACATAGCAAGCATTTCTACAAATTAGTAAGATTTTAATCCCTGGAGCAACAATGGGTAAAGAGTGGCCCACAGGCCCAATGTACATTATGTGCACTTCCCTCAGAGATTTTGAAACCCCCATTAAGTACAGCTCACTCATTTTTGAAGTCCAAGAAAATTGTTTAAAAGTTGTGCAAGCCATGAGCTTTATTTGTACCCACACACCATTTCTTCAGTCCCATTGTGTCGTAATTTACTTTCACAAAAACAAAAAAGAAAAAAACTAAATTACCAAAAACTAATAAAGTCCTATTTGCAACTCCCAAAAATTTTGGTTTTTCAAAATGCTTCAGCACCCACTTCTGGCCCAACAGCATATAGTAGAGTCACATCTACTTTAACATGTTGATGAGGAGACCCCTTCAACAGGAATGGTTAGTTATCTGGGTTTTTGTATGATGATACCGTAAGCAATGCTGTCAGGGCTAAAGATACCATACCATACACAGAGTAGGAAGTAGCTCGTTTGTTTTAGAACTCGCAGTGCAAACCATACCTCAGTATAGGCATCAAGGGAAGCTCATATCGACCAGAGTATTTGTAGCTTTCCTGAGCTTACCAGAAAAAGCTTATGTCATCACAACTCCACTAGATAATAGTTAAAGTTACATTAACTGCTGTGCAGCAGCTTGGTTTTCAAACCCACTCATGATGCCAAGCCTCCGTGCCCTACAGAAACACATACCATCACAGCTTAGAGATTGCTAATCAAGCAAAGCTAATTTTGAGAAGAGTATTTGTAGCTTTCCTGAGTTTACCAGAAAATGCTAATCCCATCACACCTCTGTTAGACACAGTTACATTAATTGCTGTTCAGCAGACAGCCACTCATGACATCAAACCTTACTACACTGACACACACCATAACAGCTTAGAAAATGCTGATCAAGGAAAGTTCGTTTTGAAAAGAGCATTTGTAGCTTTCCTGAGTTTGCCAGAAAATACTTATCCCATCACACCTCTGTTAGATACACTTACATTAATTGCTGTTCATCAACTTAGTTCCAAAACACTCATGAAATCATGGCTTTCTATACTAGTACATACCATTACAGCTCAGAGATTGCTGGTCGAGGACAAATCCATTTTGACAAGAACATTGGAAGCTTCCCTGTGTGTTGTAACAAAGTGCATCACCACACACACCTGGGCTGGCACATTCATTTTGATCTGTAACAGACAGAACAGAGAAAACGCTATGTCAGCACAGTGTTAGGCAATATTTCATTTTTCTTATGATAAATATCTGAATGAGAAATTATTATATTGCTTCAATACAGTTGCAAGATGGCTATCCTCACAGTTGTTTATTAACCTTTTCTTCTTGGAAGAAGAAATGATGAGAACATTTTACAAAGAGGAACTTCACAAAAGCTTTAGGGTTTGTTAACATCTGACATTTTACGACATTTTACGACCTTTTACTGTGATCTGAATGACCTTGGAAGAGAACAGGAAAAGATGTGTAAAAAAATATAAACAAACACACACAAAATGCTTTCACTGTTCCACACTCTTTAACCTGATATTTTCACAAGTCAAATTATCACAATGTTTTCTTCAGTATCTGTTATGAAAAATTTTCATCCTTAGTTCAAATAACATGATTCTTAGGAGGATTAGACTAGGCTTCAGACTTGGGATCCAAGTATTCCCAGTTTGATCATTACCGGCTAGTTCCTTGGGTTTTATCCTTGGGAACGATGCTTTATCTTGATTGCTACTCTCCACCCAGGGTGGGGTTAAATGCTACCTGAGAGGTACTTGTCGTTGCAGGCACAATATATGACTCCAGCTGCCCAGGGGACCCTCTCTGGGACAAATAATTGTTGGCCAGGGGTAACATTTGTGGAGCACTTTGACACCTTGGTGATAAAGCACTACATAGTACCAAATGTTATTATTTTTTTGAGTTGGGAAAAAGTTCCTCATTGATAAATCCATTGGGCAGAAACACCATAATATTAAGGAGAACTTTGCATCTGTGGTTCAGAAACTCCTCATATCTTAAACACGTAATTTAGATAAAATATAAGCAATTGAAAAATAAGGTAACTGAGTGACTTACTTTACATATAAAAATCGGGACCTTATGAAACAAAATGCAATTGGATTTGCAGATCATGAATAGACTTTTGGCCCAAACTTTCAAATTTTAATGATACATTGATCCAAAACTCTTGTGCTTTGTACCATTGTGGGGGAGTAAAGATATGGCCTGAGTTTCTCGGTGAGACTGAATGATTAAACGATGATAAAACATGCTCTGTAGCTGTCCCATGTAGATGCAATGTAAACACAATATTTCCCTTCAACAGTCCATACTAATGTAAGAATCATCACCGAACAATGCCAATGAGACAATTACCTCCACACTGTCCCCAATAGTTCTGCACATAACCATCTGGGCATCCGCACTCGAAACCTCCAACAGTATTCTGGCACTCGTATTGACACCTGTGAGGTTGTTCACTACACTCATCAATGTCTGAAATTCAAGGAGAATTCTAATTTCTTACAAACTTTCTCAAAACAATCATTCAGCGAGGGTTAAAATGAGAAATTCTAGCTTGGGTATTACACAACATGACAGGAATTTCTCTGTAATAAAATTTTAAACAATGCTGACACCAGCTCAGTCCCATTCTTCTCTCTCCCTTGACCCATCCCCCTCATCTTCCTTCACCCTTTCCACAAAAATGAAATTGTAAGGACTTGAAAGACACATTATATTGAACCAGCCAGTCAAACTTGGATAACCTTTATCAATTTGAACTTCAGCTCTATGTAATACATTACACTATATTTGTCATAAGGTAATACCAAACTGATTAGCAAAGAGGTTCCAACACAACTCTCCCCCCTCCCGAAAAATTCCCCGTGGACAACTCCCAACGAACAACTCTCCTTCAGACAACTTCCCCCAGGACAATTCCCACCAAGACAATTCCCAACCCGGACAATTTTCCCTTGGACAAATACCACCCACTATAATCTCAATCCTAACCCTCTCCTGGAGGGAATTCATCACAGGGGAGTTTCTGGGGTGGGAATTGCCTCGGTTGGGAACTGTCCGGGGGAGGTTGTCCGGAGGCATTGTACGGGGGCAATTATACAGGTGGGAATTGTCCCAAGGGCAGTTGTCCGAGTATGAAAAGGTGATTTATTTGCCATGTTTATAAACTACTTTTCATTTCTAATCAATTTGGCAAAGATCATATGTAATATCTGTTCCTTTCATAGTCTAGATTGGAGCCATATAAAAGGTGTACTACAAAGGCTAAGTGGTTAATCATTTTCAGTTAGGTGACCTTTCAGGGGTCAAAACACCTTCTAGGAGTAGGATTCTATGTTTCTACCCTTTAGCTTCAGTAGTCCAGACTTAGAGAAATGTATGTCGTCCTTTTTTGAATGCCATCCCAAATAGTTTAAACACTCACCAACACACATGGTGCCCGATTCATCTGGCCTGAAGAAACGTTGGCACTCGCATCTATAACCACCAGGGGTGTTCTGGCATGTGCCATGAGGGCCACATAAGTTTTCATCCTCACGACATTCATCCTCGTCTGTAATGGGCAATAATTCATTGAAACCTGTCATTTCTTCAATCACACATTACATATAGTAAAAGAAAACCATCACAAAATTAAAAGAAAATTTCTGCATTTTGACTTGAAACAATTCTTACTGTACATTTTACTTGACCATCTGGTTCAATAATGGAATATTTTACAAAATAAGTTTTGGTTCTTTGTGTGAATTTTCACAAGTTCATGGAGAGGTAAAGAATAAGGAATAAATGGAATAAATAAGTGGTTCAGCATGACAATCAAGGACAAAAACTTGTTGAAATGAAAGGGTATGTAGAATCTCTGATGCAGTTTGAATTTCATGTGCAAAAATTGCCATAAAATAAAGCTTCATGATCACACAGTCACATGTCTAATAGTCAAATCTGTCAAGATTATTATGAATTTCTATATGTTATATTCTGTACAGGAATATGCATAAACTACTTACAAGATAGCTGGTGGTCTGGTAAGAGATAATTCAGCCTATATCTTTCATACTGTGTGCTGAGAAAGCCTAGGATGTACAGTTCATTTTCATTACTATGTGGGCAGGCAGAACCTCAAAGAAAAGAACTTACACAAGTGATGGTTCCCTCCAAATCAAAATTCTAATAAGTACCGAGCTCTCAAACTAGCCTCCTTAAAATGGTCAGCTGTTACTGTCCTAGCATTCCCTACTAATTGATCATTACAAACATCTTCCACAGAAATGAATTTTAGAGCTCTACTTCATTTGAAACTGTTACAGGTTTTCAGAGATTCACATAATCAAGTCATGTATAAATTATTTTCCACATTTCGGCTTACTTAAGTCATTGTAATCTAATGCCAGGAATTCACATGCATCACCATGAGAAATAACAATGTTTGAAAATGACTTAATTTTATCCCAAAACAGAAGACCGGTATCAGTCGTAGACTGATATCACCAAAGTCATCTTTCACAAACACCTGATGATTCACATTTTGATATTGGCCAGTACTGGTCCAATCAGTTCCTTTAATGCCTAAGCGATAGGTATGCAGTACAGGCAATCATAGGCTATAGTGCACTATGCATGCCATAAACAACATAGGCTGAGTACCAATCTTGTTCACTGGATGAAGGGTTCACTGTTTAGGGCATGGGGTCATATGTATATTAAACATATATTATAACACTGTTGATAATTAGGAGTTGGACTATTAGGGAGTTTCATTTTGTTTACATATTGGCAAAATATCTATGAGCTAAAGCAAGCAAATATTGTGGCCTTTGATTTGAAGTAGGAGTAGTGGTTAGTGATGTCTTTGTTGCAGGTAATTTTGGTTATAATGATATTGAACTGATACAATAAATATCGGCTGATAATGACATTGATCAATGATGTAGATTTATCTCATTCAGTATTCAAGGAATGAACTTGCTATGTATAACTAACTAACAGGGATGTACTTTGCTAAAAAAAAATTCATTATATAAGCATAGTATAAAATGAATGAAATTCCATGAAAAGAAAGTGAACATGAGCAAGTAGGAATACACAAGCAAACCAACCTGAGAAAGGAAATTACATGTGAAGATAAATGAAATCCATTTGCAGTTTTTGAAAGTTAATTTACAAAGCCTATGATACCAACCAATACTGAATTGATATTATATGCACTATAAGGCCAATATAAGCTTAACCCATAACATATTTGTGTGCGGAATGGCAGTAAAACCACATGATTCAAAAAATGAGGCCTAAAGAAAGTGAGGTTAGAGGTAAAAATTTAATTTTGTCAATGTGAGGTACATATCTGCTTTTTTAAGAATATTCTAGAATGTCATCTGTGGTAAAAATGAAGAAAAAAGAAACCTTACACTGCATGGGGATGAACTATCATATTCTGTCAAGTTCTCACTATAGGAAGTAGCCAGCCTTCAAGTTCTTCCAGATGGAAGGGGAAGGAGGTTAACTTTTACCACCATTTTAAAGGGCAAATTCTGGCTACCCCAATTTGGATGGACAAAAATGGTCGGTACAAGCAGATCAACATGTTGGCTTACATGAAGTAAGCAATTTTCATATGCTGCAACATCATGATGGAAATATTGAAGGGGACATTTCTAAGTTTCCAAAACGACAGTTAATATGGTAGATGACGAAATCAAGGATACTTCACTATTGAGTGAGCCTAGAAGGTATTGATGTGCAAATTAAGGCAAGAGTGGCTCAGAAAATATCTAGACTGTTTCTAAGGTGATGTGTGAGACCATGATGGCCACACCTTAGAAATGTTCCCCTTCTGTCAAAAATAAAAAGTGGATTCAAATTTAACAAAGCTGAAACAAATTTGGATTCAAATTTAACAAAGCTGAGAAAAGCATTAGTGTGTAGCAGATGGCCAGATGTTAATGCTTTTACAAACAACATACAAGAAAAAGAAACTGGTTACAAGAATAGCCATGGTTATTAAAAGACTAATTCCAGTATTTCGATGCAAGCAAGCACGGCGCATGCCAAGTAAAGAAAGACTGGAGCAGAGTTGTAGCTATTATGGGGTGCAGGCTTGATAGAAACTGGTATTTTGCTCTTGCTACTAACAGTAAGTCAAGACTATCCCTTACACTAACTTGACCATCCAATGTGGTGAAAATGGTGACTACATGTAAGCTCCCTTCCCCTTCCCTCTCCCCTCCCCCCCAAAACCCTCCCCCCCCCAAAAAAAAAATAAAAAATAAATATATCTGTTTGTCCTCCCCTGACTGACAGTGGTAATCAACTGGGCCACTGCTTGGTTGGAAGCAAAAGCGCCCCCCTTGCATAATTTCAGTATCAGCATGAAGTTCATTCTTAACGGTGATAGGCAACAATTTCGGTGATTCAAAATCGGGTTACCTCAGAGATTTTTAAAATGTTGGGCACATGTAGCACATTAAGTTAAGTTTTAGTGAGAAAAAGTACAAACTGGAAGCTTTAGTTGACGAAATATTGTCGTACTAGACTACTAGACTTTTAATTTTTCTGAACGCCTCCCATAAAATATAACTTATTCCCTTTCAACTTTCCCTAGAGGCATGCATAAAACAAGTGCTCATCATTAGTATTCGCGGCTATGGTAAAAGATTGACAAGTGACTCCTTTAAAGTGAAACCACATCTGTTGCTGAACAGTTTGAGCATCGATTGATCTGTTGACTCTCGAAAGTGACTGGCTTGTGGCCCAGTCCCTTCACGAAAGGATAGCGAAAATGCATGTCATAAGGTCTGTCATATGAAGCAAAATCGAGCAAGCGTTGAGACATTAGATTTGATTGGCCTGAATGTGTCCCTCTTCAAGCTACATGTCCCTCTACGAGCACAAGCAGACAAAAAAGTACTACTCTCGCTATAAATGGATTTATCAGATGGGCAACTTCTTATGCCCTCTCACAATTGGGGAAGAATTCGACCACATGTGACCCACTAAAGTTAGCTGGGTTGACGGGGATCATGTGAGTGAAACCCTGGGTTTGGGTTTTGGGGGTTTGCCAACTTGTTTTTCTTCTTGCTATGGTGTCTAATAATGCCTTACTAATCCTATGACACCCTTTTTTGTTAAGGTCTGTGCTCGAGAAAGCAATAAGAAGTTAAGAACATGAGAGTTTATAACGGGGACACGTGCCCTAATATTTTAATCACCAATTTTTGTACATTTGATTCTCTCTTATGCTATCGAAAAGCAAAGGGCGCGCTGCAAAGGTTGAAATCGATCCCTCTCAGAGCAGTTCTTTTACTTATATCGCTAATCTCGGTGTTTTCTCAAGTAAAATGGTTTGATGCATTCGGTCCAAATTTTGCCTTAAAATGCCATACTTCTAGGCAAGCTTCTCGCGCAACAGTCCCAAGTCACCGTTCCAGTACATTTTAGTAGGTCATCTCGGGTGAATTATTGTTCCAGAACCTCACCATTATCCATCTTTCCTTCTCAAAGGCTTTCTGCGTCATCAAACACCATGTTC
>JAAAJZ020574404.1:0-11441 GCA_010015985.2 Actinopyga echinites
AACCAGTTTCTGTTAACATGAGGTTTGTTGTAAGGTTTGTTATTGTTTTATACCGGACTTAGAAACACGGCGAAAAACCTTGACTTAACTGAAGGTAAGTTTCGTTTAGATATTCAGGTCGAGTCGTCTGGACCACCATACCTATGCACACGAAACACTAGTTTTAAGTTATACGTTGACACAGAAATTCATTCAATTGTAAGAAAACGTAAATTAAAAAAGAATTGAAATTTATCAATAACATTACACAGCTGAGGGGTCGTTTTAACCATAAGTTACATAGTAATAAGTTAAAAGTTTGCAAAATAAGGCTGCAAAATTCTCATGCCCCTCACCTTAATATATAAATTAAATTAAGAAAACATCAAGTGTTGAAGGGTTCACTTCAGACTAACTTTAAAAAAATATTATCTCGTTAAACTTCAAAATATAACACCATTGGTATTTTTTCACCCAGAATTTTCAACTGGAAATCAGGGAGAATATTATCAATGGAATCATACACCGGCTTGAAGGTATTCTGCATACTACGGTTACAAAATGATGATTCTCACTCCAGGGTTAATCTATAAAATCCATGTTTTTTCACGACTTATTTTTCCTAATAACCTTTCTTTTTATGTTAAAAAACAAGAGAATAGCCTTACCATTTTAATAAGTATAACAAGTGAACGTAAATTCACGAAAAAGTCACAAATATTGTAAAAGCAAGTGCTCCATGATATCTTCCTGTACTCTTCAACCACATTTACAGTACTTATTGCAAACCCATATACAGTAAAATTAAAGACATAGAAAATGACATAGGTTGCTTCAGTGTGTAACGCCAGGGTAACGTTGCCATTAATATTCACCATTAAGGTTCTTTCTGATGTCATTTTCTACACGCGCAACTGTTACATACACGGGAATTTCCCGGACAAACAAATAACGGAAATATTTATCTGCGTAATACAAAAGAATGCCCTCTCCCAATAGCCAACATGAATACAATGCGACTAGCGGTTTGATTGACAGCGCACTCGCGTGAATGGTATTCACTTGACCAATGCATGTTTCATAACACCTGTATCGTGGAATGTTAGTTGACAACGCAGTATGCATAATGGTGAACGTGATGTCAGGACAACTGACTGAAAGCAGCAGGGTCAACTAGATCGAAGGTCTGTTAGACTGAAGATTCGCTTCCACTAACCCCAAGTTTAAGCCTATCCTTACCTTTAGCATAAACAAATACCAATACGTAACCAAACTTAACCCTAATTGTAACCATTCCTTAACCCTAACCCTTAACGAAACCAACCCTAACCCTATCCCTGGGGGGGGGGGGGTCGCGGGACGTTCCCGCTGAAAGAAATGAAAACTGCCTGATCCAGTTGCAGGAGTTATTTTCCCCTTGATAAAGTGTAACTACATGAGGTAGACAGAAAAAAAAATATTGATTTAAACAGGTTTATTGAGTCATAGGCGTAGGAAGCTGTTCGAGACTCGGGGGGGGGGAGCTGAACATTTGGCAAGTTAAAAAGCTTGGAAGTTACAAAAACATTCTGAGATTAATTTTCTAAGGTAACCATGGACAAACAAAAGTAGTACATACTTCTAAAAATAACAAAGAGCATTCCAAAAGCAAATTTAAACCTCCCCCCCCCTCCTTATAAAAACCATGAAAAAAAACAGGAAAGATTGTTAAAAACAAAGAGCTTCATTACCTCCCTTCCATCTTCCAGAACAAATTCATTGTTTCTTTCATCGTCATAATTACCACAGAGACCACACACCAGATTTTTGAAGGAGGAACGCAATTCTACTCTGGCATCATACTGAAGGTTGTATACAACCAACAGACCAAATGAAGTTTCCATTGCCTACAGAAAAGAAGACAAATCAAAGTAACTCAAAATATGATCACTGCCATTTACAGGGTTCCTGCACTTCATGGACAACTAAATTTTATGACTTTTCCGTGACCAAATCACAAGCAATCTATGGCTATTATACTTGTTCTTGGGTTTCAAATTTTACGATGAAATTCCCTTTGTGTATGAATTTGAAGAGGCTTAAATAGCCTTTACAAAATTCCATGATATATCCATGACTTCTGTCATTTCTTTAAGAAAAATCCATGACTTTTCCAGGCCTGAGAAGAGAAAAATACAATTTCATGACATTTTAAGACTTTTCCAGGCAGTGGGAACCCTGCCTTTAAGTATATTTCCTTGAAAAGTTTTAGGTTGATATAATTAGGATAATATGAGGATTAAGGAATATAAATGATTTCTGCTTAATATTGTTTGACCTTTTCGGCTATAAAAGAATAATACCAGTTCAGGAAAACAATGAGTTCAAGAGAAAGTAACTGTCACTCACCAAGTCTACCCCACTTCTGAAGATGAGGACCTTTCCATCATTAAATGGGGGTGTTACGGTGACCCCATCAACCCTGGCTTCCCCTCCACTTATCAGTTCGTACTCTGTTCCATTGTACTCCAGACGAATCTCCCTCAAATACGTAACAACGTCAGATGGGTTGCGCAAGTAGTTGTTTGAGATGAGATGAAATGACGGTATGTCGGCAGTATCATTACAGTCCTTTACCAGGGTGTACTCACATTCCCCTTGGAAGTTGTAGGAGACGTCATCAAAAGTGACGTAATGGGGATCTCCCCAGATGATGCATATTCCTGGAGCTGTGTAGGGTAAGTGTGAGGAAGGTACATCAGTTTGAAAGAATTCTACAAATGTTCTCTCTAATGTTTAAACTGTTATTATCACTTAATAGACCTTATGCATATGATGTCACAGAGCAAAGAGTACGCCCTCCTTTGGAGGAAAACACATATCATTGCAAGTTACACCTACAAATGCAAAAAGATGATTAGTCGACCAATCGAATACGCACGTAGTCGGCTACACGCGGGGGGGGGGGGATTTCTTCTGTGTACTGCAACGTGTTCCATTGTTTTCTTCCAAAATGACGTCAGTGTGATGTCAATGCATAAGGTCTATTGGTTTGCTTCAGTTATATACATGTTGGCAATTACCATAACATCTGTATGTCAAATACCACGTTTAAAACGACAATGCTTCAAAGCGCTAGGTATTCAGGTATTGTTCCTCTTTTTGCAATCAAAAGAGCAATTTCAGTTGGACTCTCCTTATATAGCTCAGGGAACTTGCCCAATTTCTTACCTACCTGCAGGCATTCACATAGGCTACATGTATAGGCCTAGACTATCCTGCGGGCATGATGTAATTACAAAGTGATTGGTACTGAGTAACGTTTACCCACTGACAATAGAGCAAAATTCTGTGAATGAATATCAGTCGTAATGACCCACGGTTTAGGATAATTTTTCGGCCAAAGATAGGTATAGCTATTGCAGAGTTACCTGTGGAGACTGTCGGCTAGCTGCGCAGGCAAGACACGATCAAAACACTGACACTCAAAACTCATATTGCACGCCGTTCGTTACATTATTCTTTGAGAAAGCTGAGGTCAATAAGAACCTCGATCCTTTTCCGGTTAGTTTCGGAACTTATCGATGGAAATATCTCTTTCGACCCTCGAGAGTGAGAGGACACCCTGGGGGAAATTGCACTCGCCGCAGTAGAGATGAAGAGAGCTAATTAGTGATGCATGTAGGCAAAGAGAAAACAATCCAATGAATAACTTCCGAAAAACGGGGTAACTGTACCTCGATCAAAACACTTAAACGAACGTATCGAAGTGGGAAAAAAGTGTATATCAGCGGAAGAAGACTTCGCTAGGCGGCTAAGAGTATGTGTTGTGTACCGTTAGAAGTGTTTTTATTTGCACAATGTCATCAAAGAACTACTAACAACTATTGAGAAGATGAGAGGTTTTCATAGAGCCGAGTTGGTCTACGTTCTTGCTGTTGTCAGGAGATCACTAGCTGAATCAATTGAGTGGTCAAATTTTCACACAATTTGGGTCAAGTGAAGCCTTATTTAAGTCAACTTTTTGACCCAATAAGGTAATTCGGAATTAACACAAAGGGTATAGGTCAAAGGTCAAGTGAGACAATTACCCGCGTGCAATCTCGTAGTCTCGAAAAAAACGGCAGCTGAAGAGCGCGGTAGCAACAGAGAAACGCGGACGCAGGCATTCAGCTGGTGGCGGGATATACACACACACAAAATTACATGAAGGCTAAAGTGCGCACGCGTGCTCAAGGGCTGTGGGTAATTGCGAACTACCGTATTATCTAATCGTGATCAATCTCACTTTCTTAACAATGTACAAACAAAACATATTATTACTCACGTAACCACTTAAAATGCATCGATACCCCGTGAGGTTACAGCGTTGACATTTGCTTGAAAAATAGAGTTTAAGGAAATTTAAGGGGACAGCAGTCTTCAAGTATCATGAGACACGTAGACGTGTTGCGTCTGTTAAATGTTGCAAATCAAAAGAATATCTTTTGATGTTTCGATATTATAACTGTGACTTTCTTTTAAAACAACCAGAAAAAGAACTAGAAAAAGGGAATAAGATTAAAATTAGTCATTTTCGAAAAAAAATCCTTTGGGCCCAAAAAGTTGTGCACTTTACTTTGTTATGTCTGTTGCCATCATTATGTGAGCTCGTCAGAAAGCAGTCGCTTTTGGTATCGATTGTGGGGAACTTAAGGCTAAAATCAGTGCAGTTTTTGCTCAAATTTTGATGATTTCTGGTAAATAAAACCTTAATAAAGCACCAGGCCCTTTTGAACCTCTACATATAGCCTTGAACTGAAAACATTAACAGATTTATGAGGTATTTCAGCTCGGGAAGGAAACAATATTTCCGGGGGAGCATAGGTAGTCATTTTAAGTGTGAAGGGAAATAATGAGTAGAATGTTACATTGTAAAATATGAAATATTTTATAATTTTGAAAGTCTTAAAATCGGTAGTTGTGATGAAATGGAGGTTTTATGACCAATGCAAAGTAATGTTTCTCTTAATTGTCTTGAAATCCTTCAGAGATGCGTCTCTCATTTGCCTTCACCCTTAAAATACTTTAAAATGACCCTGGAAGAGATACATGATTTACTGTTTACTAATTACTTTCAGTTTTATAGCTTGCAGTTATTCTGCAAAGTCTGATGCTTGAATCTTGTCGGTAAAAACGATTGTTTGTTGTACGATTTTGCATAAAACATTGAAGAAAATATGATTTACACTGTCAAAATGTTCATCCTCAAACTTTTGGCTACGGAAAATTTTTATCAAAATAACTAAACATATATCAACTCGTTTATGACACAAAATGAAAGGAATCGAGTGCGTCGTGTTTATTTTATGAACGTTTGCGTCATTTCTCTTAATTAACGTACCTGAAGAGGGAAACTAGTAACAAAAAATTGCAGGTAAAGTGTAATTTTAGGAGGTAAGATCATAAAAAAAAACGATTAAGCAACATTTTATTAGAAATGAGTAAACTTTCTCCCATGAATATTTCACACAAGTTTAAAGGGAAATGAAGTCACCCCAGACTGAATTAGTATGACCCTCTATGCTAATTCATGAATGGCTCTTTTTAATCATGTGATGTCATTTTTGTTGTTGAATTGCTTAATTTCGCAGCATAACACCTTACGTATGCAGCACTGATGTTCAGAAACATCATGAAAAATACTTGAAAGAGAAATGAGAGGAGAATCACAAGATTTTGATGATTTTTCAAAATGAAGTTGGGTCGACTGCGCATTCCCTTTAAAGTCAACACACGCTTCTATAACGCAGTGTGGATGCGAGCAAAAGGTAACGCCCGAGATATTTTGAGGCTCAAAGGTCATCGAAGTAAGCTGCCCTCATGTACAAATCATTCCGGAAAATAAAGGTGGCCCCGGCTTCTTTACCAATGTTGATATTTATTAACACCCACATCCTGTTTTACGTGAAGCTGTTGTGGTTTTAAATAAGGAACTGAAAATTGTTCCTTCCTAGTTCAAATCTCGTAAGCTTACATTAAATATTAATGACAATAATATTTTGTATTTTCAACTCTTCCAGAAACATGTATATGTACTACTGAACTCATTGTTGTCGATCATACTATTTCCTTAGTTTATACTACTAAGTTCCTGGGTGTTATTACAGATAAACACAAACTGGAAACCCCATATTCAGAAAGTTAAAACCGCAGTTTTGAAGACTGTCTCTTTGGAACAAATGCCTTGATTCCTGTACGGAACACCTTGTTTAATCTCTTTGGAACAAATGTTTGTGTTTAAAACTGTTATCCTGCCCCATCTGCCCCATTTGCCCCATCTGCCCCATCTTAATTATTGTGTGATTGCATGGGCCAATGCGTCATATTCTTTACTTAATGGTATTTTCCTCCCTCAGAAAAGAGGGATTAGAATTAATTGTAACGCCTCTTATAATCAACATACCCCACCTTTGTTCAATGAATTAAATTTGCTCACAGTTTTTGTCATGTACAAGTACCAACTGAGAATTTTTATGCATAAATGGCGTGAAAATCTATTACCCTAGGCTATAAATTTTTAATTTTGTTTTTACTTTCACCACACTCATTTACACAGAATTTCACAAGAAATAATGTTTCCTGGTATGTACCTCTTACCCACTCTTACTCTGCCTGTTCAACTGTTCGGTTCAACGGTCCCAGATT
Organism: Actinopyga echinites; assembly: GCA_010015985.2. Lineage (NCBI taxonomy): Eukaryota > Metazoa > Echinodermata > Holothuroidea > Aspidochirotida > Holothuriidae > Actinopyga > Actinopyga echinites. The sequence continues at coordinate 6,646 of JAAAJZ020574404.1, forward strand.
ATGAAATTCACATGACCCTGAAATTCATTCTTCCATGTAACTCTTGAGATTCAAAAATGAGTAAAGAATGTATTTACTATAGATTAGATGCTTCCTAAGACTGGTTTTTGTTTCTGTCTTCGTTTTTCTTCTTTTTTCTTTTCCTTTCTTTTTTTCTTTTGTTTTCTATTTGTAAGTTATTTCTGTATTTATGTATTTGTGGGTTTTACTACTTTGTAAAGTGGTATAATCTCAATAGCTATGCTTCTGTCAGGTTCCCACCACTTTCTTCTTTATTCTGAACTATTCGATGTATTAATATTTTCATTAATGAAGTGGAAATAAAGAACTTCAAACTTCAAGCACTTAAGAGAACCTTGTTCATATTACGGAGTTAAGCGGGTGCGCGCACGGCTGTTCTAGAAACATGCTACAGACCCCATTGTTGTTCACGATGTTGACTTGGTTGACTTGACTCAATGGAACACTTAATATAAACATGGTTAAGAATCAGATTGTCGACTTGGTTGACTTGACTCAATGGAATACTTAATATAAACATGGTTGTGAATCAGGTTGTCGACTTGGACGACTTGACTCAATGGAACACTTAATATATACATGGTTGTGAATCAGGTTGTCGACTTGGTTGACTTGACTCAATGGAACACTTAATATAAACATGGTTGTGAATCAGGTTGTCAACTTGGTTGACTTTGTTGACTTGACACAACTATACTGTACACGTGTTTGCGATTCAAGGTGTCAATGATAAAACACCAGGATCCAATGACCGCCATGATGTAAGGTGGTATTGTATTTTTGCCAGCCCACTTTTTTTCTTACATGAATATGTATATGGCTGCAGCTAGGTAGGCTATATTGCAATTTCTTATTTTTGCCGTGTGATTGTTTCAGTGTACGTATTTTTATTGTTAGGGTAGCCTTCGTCGGGTATCCCGTCATAGTACTAAAACGCTGGCTTAATAAATTACCTAAACAAATGCGTTAGTTCGTGACATGATTTTCAAAATGTACTCTTAAGTTTATTATTCAAAAACAACGTTAATTAGTGAAATGAGAAATCTTTTTGACTATTTTTAATATTTATTAGTATTTTAGAGTGCAATGTACAATACAAAAATATTTAATTTCCCTCGATTAAGCCCATTTGGAGTCTTTGCTTTAATTCTACGATCGAAATCATTTTTTGGACTTACGAATGTAACCATTGTCGGCATTGAAAGGAAGTGCTTCATCCTTGCCAATGCGGACAAGAAAATGGCACGATTTGTACGTCCTGTTAACAAACTTTTATACATTTCTCGGGGGTTGCAAAACCAGGGAAGCATACACATCTTCAGCTGCGACTCCTTTTTTGTCCCTTAAAACTAGCCAAAGGATGGGAACCTCCAAATGCTCCCGTGAACAGAAGTGACACCAAATCTCATGTAACCAAAAGGGGTATTAATTTACCTTACTCAATTTTCCGTTTTAGTGTAAAGTAGACCTGACTTTCGATACTTATCGACTGTCCCTCATAATTACTACTGCCTTATTCTCCGTAACGTCAAAAATGGTACCTCATTTTACACTTTGCATTTTGGTGTCTTTGTCAAGCTAGAACCGCATTGAAAGAGGGAAAGACGTGGTCTGGGCGATTTGAGCAATCTCAGTAATGCATAGACGTTCCCGATGGAGACATGGTCATAGCTTAGAGGTTTGTTGGGGGAAGACATGGTGCCTTCATCGCTCTCAGAAAATAAGAACTAGAAAGATGATTAGATGCGTATAACCACGTGCGTAATTATCACGTAAAACAGAAAGCCACATGTTCCTCTAAGTCGATAGGAAAGTAGACAAACAAAAAAGTATGCCACTTTTCGCTGTCTGCAGGAAATGTGGTCACGACCTTTCAGCCAAGGCAAATTAAAACGAAAAGCAATTTTAAGTGGTTAGAACTCAAGCTGGAAAGAGAGCCCAAAGGCTGTGTAAATTTTTACTCTACCTATACTACATCTTGCCTCTTCCTTCGTCTAATATTTGGACGGAAAAGCTGTTGCTAAGAACGACGTGTATGTTAAATTTTAATATTAATTATTACATTAATACAAAGAAATGAACCATGTGCAAAAACAAAATGAACCATTTTTTTTTTCATTTTGTTATACGGTTTGTTAAAAACAATTACTGTCATATCGTGACGGAAATTTGGCAGGACCGCAAATTATTTCGTCAAAATTTACAAATCACATTGAAAGTATAAAGCTGTACCGTATCAAAAGTATAAAGCTGTACCGTATCAATGAAGACGGGATTTATAAAGGGAAGAGGTTTCCTCCTATAGTTCTTCAATACTCCTCTCGGTAGGTTTGCTTTTCTTTTCGTTAATTCAACGTATCAGTCGCGACTAACATTTGAAGGAGTCTTTCCTCGTTGCATTGATCAACACAAGCTAAAGCAATGTTTTGTTTTGAAATGCCGTCTCATTCTTTAATATGTACAGTCTAACCATTACCAGCCTGATATATAGTAGTGGTATTGCCTGTGAGTCTGGGCATAATTTCCTGTGTACTTCCAAAAACTTGTGTAGCATTGACTCGAGATGCTATAAAGATAGTCGTGTCTAATGTATAATGTGATACGAATTTATAGCATCGCTTGATGTGGCCTGACTTAACAACTGACGATGACCTATATAGTCCTATAAAATATCATAAACACTGTTGTCACAAGTGACCGTATACCTGAATGTCAAGGTTCCAAAACCTTGTGAAGTCTCTGTGAGAGTGGCATTTCACGATTTTGTCGTATACTTGTCCATAGAACGTATATGACTGAGAACTTGACATTTAGTAAGATATTTTTCTTGCCTGGAAATTTTGTACCACGGTTCAGAAATTCTTAATCACCGCGCTCTTGCTTTATAAGGCTAATAAATTCAGTTCGATTTTACTTTCTACTCTTTTCCTGTACTACTCTGTCCGTACATAGTGCTTATCTTCAACAGTGGGTGCTAATCATTCCTTTAATTACGGTATTTATGCACTTTGTTTTGCAACCCAATAGCAACAAGTAAACGTCAGTGCAACCTACTAGCTACAATTAAACGTCAGTGCAACCTACCCACCATAGGCGGAAATCCCGGGGAGGGGATGGGGAGATATATCTTCCACTTTTTGACAAAGGGGATCACCTACACAGCACCCCCCTTTTATTTTGCAAGGATGATCAAAAATTTATGCCAATTATTATTAGATTTGTAACGATTTAGCGTTGATACCCAAAAGTCGGTACTTTTGGTCTTACAATATAAACCGCCATATATTCACATTTCCTGAACGCTACATGTACGGAATCTTTCCTCCGCCCACTACCCTTCCTTAGGCTTTCACCTAAATATTAAAACGGTTAGACGTTTATAGCTCCATGATTGGCTATCTCTAATTTTGTTAAAGGAGAATCAAATTTTGTCTTCTAAGCAGACCCAAATGATAAAGCAACAAATAATGAACAAATTACAACAAACAACGTATCTGTACCTTGTTCCGTTCCCTAGATATGACGTTTTGTTTGCAGCAACAGGGCGCCACCATTTGCAAAAAAATGACTTGTAGTAAGTCTGTTATGATGTCATAGAGCCACAACAACTTAAGCATGTTCTGCATAATTCTTCATAGTCCCTCTCAATTATTTCCCTTGATACTATCAATATTTTAAGGTTGTTTTCTAAATTATTTATCTCTTATGTTGTTCTAGTTTGAGAAATGATTTGTCATTTGTTTTAGTTTCATTCCTATAAATTAAAAAAAGTGATTGAAAAAAACAAAGAAGTGCATTATACTTTGGTCCTGTTGTGGCTCAGTTAGGACATTGTAGACTTGCTTCAAGTCATTAACCAGTTTTAAATGCTATTATTTCAATAACTGAAGAGCATTTTTGTTTGTTGTTTGCAGGATCTTATATACATTACATTAGTAATCTTTATAGCTGAACTGCTAAAAGAAAATTATAATTCAGGTTTATTTCTCCTTCAAGTCTAACCAATGTAAATATGTTTCGCTGTGACATTCATGGTTTGAAATGACTCCTTCTTCTCTTTTGTTGCCCAGACAACTGAAGCTTTTAAAAATATTTAACTTTATGTCTACAGCCGAGAGTTGACTATAAGTGACACCTATTATGTCATTTTAAAATTACTAAAAGATCCCCGCCAGAGCGAGTAACGTTAGTTAGTTAGTTCCTTTTGTAATGTCTTCTGGATCGACTGTAAGCCTGCTTTGTAAATAGAGAGTAAACATTCCAATTTAAGTGAGCTATCATTATAGATCGTTATATTTTATCCAGAAGCTGATTAAGGGGTCGAGGGAGTCAGGGACCCCTGCACTCTGAAGGAAGAAATGCTACAACATGCAAGTAAGTGAAGGACGGAACATAAGAGGAAGCATTTTAGAACCTGGAAACACTTTTCAATGTGAAATAATACAGTACATGAATGTCTTAATGTAAGTACCGACTTTGGTACGCTTAGCATGCAGCTGTTATCGAAGACGATGACTCATTCAAACATCTGTTAGAACATCCCCAAAACAATCATTTTTGCAAAGGCTAGTACAAACCCTGTCATCATGCACCTACTCGCCCACAAGTTCTGTGCGTCATAGAGCGAATCAGGCGCATGTACAAAAAATGGGGAAATTGCGATTTTCCAGGTTTGTTTAGGAACGATTCAATGCCCTTTAACATTGCTACATGCTTCATTTTGATGCCCAGGTTAGGTTCCCCCAGAGCTTCAGGAGGTTTCGCCCCTAGCCCCC
>JAAAJZ020575511.1:0-11435 GCA_010015985.2 Actinopyga echinites
ATTTAACCTCCATCCTGGGAAATAAACATTTTTTACAGCACTGACTACATGTCAGCTGTAGATTTGATTTCATGTTGGTGATTATAGCAAGCTTCAGATGATCAACACCAAAAGTTTCTTTAAGTCTCCCTCTATTCTGTTCATCTTGTTTACCTTGCTCATGACAAAAATTATTCATTTTAAAAGATGATCTTTTATCAGTCACTTTATTTGCAATCTGACTGAAGAGTCCTCTGTGATTGTGTGATTGATTTCTACTCTCTTTCTGTCTTTCCTATCTCAGTGTGATGGTAATAAACTTGCCACAGGATCATATGATGGTCATGCCAGGATCTGGTCAACAGAAGGAAATCTCATAAGCACCCTGGGCCAACACAGGGGCCCCATCTGAAATGGAATAAAAAGGGGAACTACATCCTCAGTGCTGGGGTGGATAAAACTACCATAATTTGGGATGCGCAAACTGGAGAATGCAAGCAACAGTTTCCCTTCCACACTGCTCCAGCGCTGGATGTTGACTGGCAGAATAACACTAGCTTTGCATCGTGTTCTACAGATCAGTGCATTCATGTATGCAAGCTGGGGGTAGAGAAGCCTGTCAAGACATTTCAGGGACACACGGTAGGTTCACCTTTTTGAAGGTATGACTAAAGATCTTGTAGAATGAGAAGGAATGCTGAGCAATCTTCTACTGTTGCTCTCAAGCTAACCTGTGAATGCTTTTAAGTTAGGATTTTCATCATAAAGTAGAGGTTACAAGTCTTATAAAGTAACAACTACAAACTATTCAAGATGTAGGCCTACTTGTGCAAATTTTGTAATCTGTACAAGAATTTGCACACCCTGTCATCACTGTAGCTGAAAATGTTCACTACAGAAAAAGTCTACTTTATCATTTCAAATCAAAACCAGTCTGAATGGATGTTTTCTTCAGTTTCAAATAAAGAGTTCTCTCCTTTTGGTAGTGTATGATCAGGTGGACAGGAGGATGCACTTAGCTTGTCTGAAACATTGGATACATTCTTTGACTGGTTCTGAAGGTATGGGGGAGGCAGTCAAAGAATGATGTCGCCATACTCTTGCATTTTTGTATTTGAAAACATATAGTAAGGCTCACATTTTCACTTCGGGTATTGATCCATATAGTGGTTGCATAATGCCAGCATTTCAGTACATTTTGAAGTGGTTGGTAAAGCAGGGTTTACACTAGCTTTTGAACTTTGGGAGGGAGTGTACCTCCTACGAAAAATTTTGGTTGGAAGTTGTTTAAAATGAGTGGGACCTACATGTTTTTCTTGAATTTTTGTATGAATACTATAATCAGGCTTTCCAAATTTTTGGTAGGGATTATCCCTTCTTGAAAAAATGTGTGGGAGGGATTCCTCTTTTTTGAGAGGGAATCGTGCATTCGTGCAGCTTTATGCAAACCCTGTGGTGAAGTGTATGCTGTAAATGATAAACCTTCAAAAGATTGAGTTCCTCCAAGAATATCTTTATTACCTGGAGTGAAAGGCCTGAAACTGATATTTATGTGCTGAGAGCAGTCTTCACATCTGTGGCACTGTTAGGGTGTATCTGATTATCTTAAACCAACAAATCATGTTTAGACTGTTTATAACACTGATTGTTCTGTGATTTGAAATGATACTGGCACTGTTTCTGTGGACAAGAAAATTTAGTATGTGTTTATTTGACGCACAGTGAAAAACATTGCAAATGTGAAAAGTAGCAGCATTTTCCATTGAAATGCATAAAAATTAACTGTTGAAACTTTCATCTTGAATAAATATAAATTATGGCCATGAGGCAGTCCTTTTACATGGCTAAGCAACCATGAATGTGGGAGAAGCAGCAAAGGGCTTATGGATGATAACTTCATATCATGTGGCTTCCAATTCAAAATTTTAACTTAGATTTGGAGACTTTTCAATTCAGAAGACACTCCAGATGAGAAAATTGTAGATTGCTCCCGGATGAAAGCCCACCTTATTGTGACCCCTCAAGGGATCGAATTCCAAACCTGCTGGATGTTAAGCTTTCTTGCTTCAAATGCTGCAGCCTTTGTTTATCCTTCCTGCCATTATACATGTAAGCTGAATATGCATAATGCAGGGCTCACTTTTTTTCATATTTTCCATTGCTTGTGTGATGTATCTGTAGCAAGGCCCATAGTGACACTGGTGACCCACTTTATAGGGTCTGAAGGTAGTCGAAGAGGTAATGGTTAGGACTTCTTATACTCTATGCAAGTACTAAGAACTTTCATAGGTTGTATTTATGCCTTGTGGAAGCCTGGATTACATTGTCTGTTCGGAATTTTGGATGGATGTGAGCCATAAAGACAAACGTGTGTCATATTCTTTCAGTAAGGCAGTAGTTTCCCTGTGGCATAAGACTGTATTTTTAGGCTTCATGGAAACCCACTGAAGGCAAATTGAACCTAAATGCCAGTGGCCTTATAGGAGATTTAGTTGGTTAGATCTTTTGTAGATACTGTACCTGAAATGGAAATTTGTGAGGCAATTGTGCCAGTTATGTAGCAAATGGACCTGGGAGACCATCACATAGGATAGGAAGTTTTGTCTACCTTCAGTTTGTCATGACTTTGATGTAGGAACTCAAGGCTAGCATTTTGTTGTGAGTCTGGAATACAATTTAGGTGTAAACTGCGATGGCCTCCTGTCTTATGAATGGGAGGTCCCTATGTTTAACAGTCTGCAGCAAAACTGGGAATAATATCTTTGGTCTGTCACCAGTCTAAGACTGTGCATATTAAACCTTACACTTTCAGTCTGGATAAACATCACTTAAGTGTGCATAACAATGATTCACTTTGGTGTACAATTGGACTGCAAAGCATTTGTCTATCATGTATTGCCCTCCTGGCAGCCAACCACTTAAGACAGTTTATTAGGTATGAGGAGGGTAGCATTTAGGATGTCTTGTAGAGCAAGGTACCATCCAGATAGATGACAACATGGCTGGAAAGCTTTTGGGGCGAGAGAATGGGCCAGTTGGAGGCAATTTAACTGTATTTGATCATTTAGTATAACATCAACAATTGCTTGAACTTTGACATTGAGAGAAAATGCCTTCTTGAATTTGGAAGAGATAGGGGTAGTTTCATGTTCTTGATAGGAGCCATAGAATGGCATATTGGGGCTAATGAAATGTTTGCAGCAGCCCCTGGATCTACAGTAGGCAATTCTTGGTTCTTGCATCACCTGTTAGGACAGCAGGACATCTTTCCAAAAGTATCCATGAATGTGGGTTGCCCAAGTGGTGGTACAGTACCACTTAGGTACAGTACCACTCAGTCCCATATGTCCAGGCATTGAACATGAACAAGTTCATCTGATCTTCTATCATAAGAGTTACCAGTGATATCATGTGAAGAAACAAGTGAAATAGTCTAACTACACAGATTGAAACAAAAAAAATTGGGTTTACTGCATTAGCTAGACCATTTTCCACAAATAATTTATACACCTACCCTTAAAAAAGTTTGATTTATAGGAAGCAAGTCATGCATGAATCAAAACCCAGATTGAGGCCAACTGTTTTTAAACTCTGTGGGAAGTGGGCCCTTGAAGTTCCTCATGTGCAAACATGCTGATGTTTACATTTATGACTGTTGTACAGTGAATTCAGTATGCCAAGATTTGCTACTATTGTACTGTATAGCATACAATTCTAATAGTCTCACCAAATTTTGATTTTATGTATAGCTCCCTCTTTCTGTTTTGATCATTTTTCTCTAGCAGATTGTATAGATGAGTCATCTAAGGTCTGTTTCAGCTTCATTAAAGGGAAGACAGATGTGCTACCATTGAGGCTGTTAAATAATGAACTTAATTATGCTGAATAGAACCATGGCAGTACTAGAGGAGCCCTCTCTTCAGTCATAGCTGTATTTTATTTTGTACCAGTAGACACTGAAGCATTAGATGTAAAACAGAAATAACTGCAGAACCTCAGTGGAATGAGGGTCTTGTTCAAGTATCATATTTTTCAAATTCTGTGTGGGTGTTAGGTTGATCATGTGCTAATTACCCAGCTGCCTTTAATTATTTTCCCACCCAAAAAATGATCTATACCATTCTGAATTCTCATTTATAAATGATTCTAAATCATTAGTCTGAAGTCAAAGAGCCTGTTTTTTTTTTTTTTTTTTTTTTCACTCAAATTAATGTTTTATTGTTGGTGAGGATACATGTAGGTAACACTTACTGTAGGGTTATGTCTAAGATGATGTGTTAAAACGTACAGTATTTGGCTATGACCCACAGAAGAGAAACCATTTACAACATAAAATATACTGTCACAATTCTGTGGTGAGATGTCACCTTATGTTCAACACTTCTTTAGATCTAATGTCTTTACTTTTCATGATTTATTTGGTATTAAATATTTTTTTAGTGACTCTGAAGCCTGTTTTCTGCCTCACGATTAAGAAATTGAGTCAATGTAATGGAATTAGGTAATGGGGTAGGTCTGACTTATTTCAAAAACTGGTGTAAACTTCAGGTTAATTGGTAACTGTTGGGAAGGACAAAGGCCATAAAGAATGCCTTTTTCTTTTTGATAATTTCCATCATGATCCAACTACATAGAGAGCCTTGTTAAGTAAAAACTTTGACAGTATGGGTTTAGGAGTGTGTACTGCACGGTTTGCTTGGGATCCTGTACAATAATGTATGTCCATGGGGTTATGAAGCTTGTCTGATTATCAGTCATGAGAATGAGCGGAGTCTGAGAATGATTTGTTCTTGGGGGAGGGGGGGGGAGAGCAGTGTCTATTTGCAGAATAAATTGGCACTTTGAGCAGCTTGTACAGTAAAGAGAAAAAGGGATAAGAAACACTTGATGTGAGGGTCTGATTCGGGTTATGTTAAGTAGAAATCACCCCAGATACCAATATACAGCTTTATATGTTATTTTGAAGACTTGCTAATGAGCATAACAACATGTTTTCACTGGTGCGGGGGTACAACTCCAACTGATGTGGAAAATAATTTCCAATTACACATGGAAATATAGCCTTTTTTATGTGTTCATGTTAGACAATGATGTAAAAGTTTAGAAATTAATATTAGCTAACTCTGAGAGAGATAACCTACACACAAAGTTTGAGGACATTGGTTGAGTAAACATGGAATGACCCAGGTGTAAACCAAAGAGTCAACTGAGGTTTTTGCTCGTTTTGTGCACACAGTACCCTCTGAGCATTAATGCAAAATACTGTACTGTTACGCAAAACAATGTAATGGAATGCAGTGCAATATAGTTCAATGCAGATCAATTAATGCAGTTTTGTGTACAATCATGTACAGTAATGCAATGTAGTGGTATATAATGTGGAGCACAGTGCTCTAATGCAGTGCAACATAAACAAAATGTGTATAATGTACTGTATCCAACACAGCTTAAAATTTTGAAAGCATAAATGTCAGTATCGTACTTCCTCCCATGTTGGCAATTGCTGTGCCTTGTTCATAGCGTCTTTTAACAAGTTTCGCATTCATGTTACTAAGGGTATATAGACTGCAGCACAGACGATGACACTCATGGCCAAGAAAATAACAGTGACATGAAATGAGGACACACGTGGGAGAATATCTGCATGTGTTGTTGTGTTTTAGTTTAGGAATTACTTATCCTTGGAAAGGCAATTTCATTACTGGTAATCAGATTCTGCTAGTCTTCTGAGTAAATTGAATTCATGATTTCATTTAGCAGGCATTAAATATTTGTACTGTATATGCACAAAGACACCTTTTCCTGGCTTTGTCCTAAGCTTGTTTTCCCAGTTGCTTATGAGCAAAGAATAAGAAACATTTCAAACCTTGATTGTAATAAACAGCCCAGTCACAAAATTTAATCACCGCCATTTTACTGGCTGTACATGTGTGAGCATATGCTAAAGCTTGATTAAGGAAAAGCTTAACCACGGACAAGAAGCATTTACGTGAACGTTTTGAGGTCTGACTTTGGGGTAGTTTTATGGTGGTGAATGCATTTCAGAAAGTTCATTGAGGCATAAATCTATGGTTAATGCTTCAACGACATGTCACTGAACATTTTTGTCTCGTGTTGATTGCAGCATCACGAACCCATTTTACTGTACTGTACTATAGGAAAAAAAAGACTTAATCATCCTAGTGTGTGGTGAAAATATTAAGAGTCCCTTTTCTCATTACATCATGTATGGTGTGATAAACATTTTGTCTCTCTGTGGCTGTTGTGTATTTAAAAACTATGTGGGATGTTCATCTCACACTAAAATTGAATTTATTTTGACAGGACCTCCACCTGCAGAGAGCAGTGATAAAGATAATATCAGAGTCCCCACAGGTACTTGAAAGTCCTTGACAACCTTGTAAAAAGTGATGGTACTCAAAAAGGGCTTAAAATTTGGTATCTCCAAGAAAGTATTTGAGAGTTAACATTACAGTAAGAAGTACTTGAAAATTCCTTAAATTCCATCATCATTATAATAAAAATAATTTCAGGCTGTGAGGCAGTTGTTTTACGATGCTAAGGGCTAAGGGCTTTTGAATTACAACTTCATGTCAGGTGGCTTCCAACTATGTAGTCTGGGGTTTTCCAGGCCTATGGTAGTCTCCCATGTGAGTTTAGCCCTGCAAGTCTTTGAGAAATTGCTGTTACTTCTTTGGTGAGGACCTATTCCTTTTTCAGTGATGCCCTCATATTGCAGACCTTCATGCACAGTCTCAAGAGACTCATATTACCTTATTGATGTAGGGAAATCCCCTCCTTAAGAAAACAAAAAAGAAAATTCATGAAATGAAGATTGGAAAATAAATGATTTAGTACAAACAAGTCACATGTTCATCACAGTTATCCAACAGCTTTATGAAAAAGTGTTGTAAAATGTGCAGAGGGAGAAACACTAATGATGAATCAGCTGCAAAACAAAGGAAACCGATTGTCAATACTATAAAATCATGGCAGGAAAAAATATGCTTGTGAATGTCTACTGACACACCCACTACAAAGTCATTTGTCACAACATATCAGGAAGAAAAGATGTCAGAAAATGTTTAGAAAATAGGGATACAACTAGTTTCTGTTGCTTACTGTAAGTGAAGAGTGTAAATGCAACTACTTAGCAACCATAAAATAAGTATTAATCAGGGGGGTGTTTCATAAACAGTTACGATCGATCTTAAGTTTGATTGCTAATACAAAAAGCCTATGCAAATCGAACTTAAGATCGATCTTAACTCTGTACGAAACAAGGCCCAGGTCATACTGTAGTCACAGACAGCTATAAAGTGGTTGCAGCAGCTGAAGCTATTGTAGTCTAGTTTTGTCCATCTACTGTAAAGACATGTGTGGCATGAGTTGGACAAGACTGAATGAAATAGTCGTAATATCAGGGACAGCAGAGACCGAGCTGTGGGGGCTTTAGCCCCAGCACTTTTTCTTCCATGGGTATTTTGGGCCACCTAAAACTGCTTTTATTGTCTTGAACATATTGGGCCCTCACTTCAAAATTGGCTCCGCAGTCTCTGAATTTATGGTTGGTCCAATGATTTTAAGTGAGTGGGTGAAATGGGTGTCTGTGAGGTAAGAGGAGGAGGAGGTCATTTTATAAAATATCAGTTTAGTTGTACCTTACTCATGTGTTCAGCAAAGTAATAGTATAAAATTTTGCTGCCTTATCCTCAGCAGTTGGCGTATAGCCCTTGTGTTGTAAGAGGCAGTTTTGTCCTGGAAAGGTCCGTGAAAAGTGCTTGGATTTATTTCCTTTTCAAGATTTTGTGGGAACCCTGTATTAAAGTATTCCTACAACACTGTAGAGTAGTTTTTAAGCAAATAGGCTTGCAGAGGAAATCCTGCTTTGTTCTGTTTTGTTCGATGTACCCTCTTTTAATACAAGTAAAACCAATGCCAGTCTAATACAGTTTTGAATGTTTTTACTAATAATATCATGAAATCTGCACAAAATTGATGTTCAGTCTTTAATGACTTGATACTGTGGAGTTGTTTCATTAAATAACATTTAAGAATTTTCAGTCTAATGGGTCAGGAAAGAACTTTTGTGTGTGTGTGTGTGTGTGTGTGTGTGTGTGTGTGTGTGTAATGTTTGCAACTCAGGTAAAAGTATTAATGGTCAAAAGACTTTATAAGATTTCGTACTATTCAACTCAAGTGACAACTACAATATGTTAGACAAATTTCAGTAGCAGTTCAAGATATTGTTGTTTACTTGTTTGGACAGGAACTATGTGTACTCTAAAGCCTGTATAAATGATGCTCGTCAAAGAGCAAAATAATTTGCCATTTGAGAAATGGTTGACTCAGATATTTAATTCTCTGCGACCAGAAACAGAGTTACAATAACCTCATAAAAAGAATTTGACTCAAAGTTATCATGCTCATGGCACGCACACAAAGAGGCCCCTTGCCTCAGAGTGTTGTTAGCACGTGAAATGGTTTGTCTGTATTAAAATGGGCAGTCCAAAAGTGCATTGACTGTGCCATAATATGAATCGACATGCCATTATCTACTCTACTCTTCACATTTGATTACTTTGTGAAATGGTGACATCTTACTGGCTAAATTTTATCAGTAATACGCTGAAGAATCTTTGCAGCATGTAATCAACATTGACTTTTCACCCGAAGTTGTCAGATCTATTTGCTAAAGCCCATTTACAGTGGAATTTCCTCATTACCTTATGAGGTAGTGTTTGCCTAACACTATAATGAAATGTAATTTGCAGTGTATTTGACAAGAAGAATGGAGATTGTGATTTGTCAAATAAATTTGCCCAAAATGTCACATTTCAGTCGAACCCTAAATATATATAGTGAGAACTTGTTGTACATGTATATGGCAAAGACCCTTGCATATTTGTTAATTTCATGGTATGCAGTGGTTCCAAACACTAGAGAATCTTGTCATCCTAGGGTGTCAGACCTGTCAAGTTAAAATGAATAATTACCAATTAACATGAAAAGTATTACTATACACTGTGTAGACTGTGTACAGTAGTAAGGTGTTGTGTTTTGTACAGTACGCCTGAGACATGTATGTATTGCAGTGACTTCAGTGACTGCTATTGTTGTTCCCATGCTGTGACTGATCTTTTGATGTTGTGACTGATCCTCTGATGCTGTAGCTGTGATCATTTGATGCTGTGTCTGTGATCCTTTGATGTTATGATTGTGATCCATTGATGTTGTGATTGTGATCTTTTGATGTTGTACATGTAACTGTGACCCTTTCATGTTGTGACTGTGATACTTTGATGTTGTAACTGTGATCCTTTGATTTTGTGACTGTGATCCTTTGATGTTATGACTGTATTCTTTTGATGTTGTGACTGTGATCCTTTGATGCTGTCAGTGTGACACTTTTATGTTGTGACTATGATCCTTTGATGTTGTGACTGTGATCCTTTGATGCTTTGACTGTGATCCTTTGATGTTGTGACCGTCAGTGGATGTGTCAGCCCTTGAGAAGTCATCAGTGGCGAGTTGGAAACATGAAATGAGGAGTTGAACTGTCTTATAAATGAGAAAATACAATGTTCCATGTCGATTTTTTTAGAACGAAATACTTTCTCAAGTCCCCAGACTTGTGACAGATTCATACATTTCACTGGCACAAGCAGTGGTGACTGTGATCCTTTGATGTTGTGACTGATCCTTTGATGTTATGATTGTCATCCTTTGATGTTGTGATTGTGATATTGTTCATGTACAGTAGTTATGATGTTTAGTGTTGGATCAGGAACAACTGCACAACATTCTACATCTTAATGCATAAAAATATTCTGGACTATATTTGTCATCGTGTTTATTGGAAAATAATCTTTAAACTTTATTTGGAAACTTTGAACTCCTTTTTCAGTGCCATCAATTTTTTTGTCTCCTTTTTTTTTCTTTTCACAGAATGAAGTCAATGCCATAAAATGGGACCCACAGGGACAAATGTTGGCATCCTGCTCTGATGACATGACACTGAAGGTACAGTATACTTGATACAGTGCTACATGTATAGAAATCTTGTTTCCTGTAGATTTCTGTGGCAGTACCCTTCATAGCTTCTTTGTTTAATAAACTCTACACTTCTACATACACAGTATGTGTACTTGGTAACCCCCTACTTCTAGTGTGATGTAAATCATACTTTATGTTGCACATTTAACAATTTACCAGGATTTTTGCTGTTTACATGTTTTTAGGTTTGGACATTCTTCATGTTGGCAGTCACATTCACAAAATCCCTTAAGAGCTTTTCAGAAAGTGCAATGTGGGATCATGACCAGTGGGGGCCATGGGTAGAGTGGAAGAATGATTTGAAGGGGAGTCTGGTCAGACTCATCATAGTTGACCTAGAACAGGATCTGGAGATGCCGCTGGTGTGACTATGTCATGATTAGACAGTGAAGAATTTCAAATCTATGCTTACTAGATGTATTGGCTGTACTGGCCTGAAGCACTCTAAGCAGGGATGTACCCATACTGGGAAGCACGGGTTATGTCTGCTGGCATTCGTGTGTAACACCCGGCACTCGTGTAAAAATAGCCAAATTTTCCTAGCACTATTTTTCACCGTTTCCAACTTTTTAAAAACAGGTCTTTTTTAAAAGAATAGTCCAGGATAGGTTCATTTAATTACTAAAAAAGGAGAAAAATATGAAAGTCCAACATGCAAAATGTTGAAACTCTCTGCTCTCTGGTTATGACAAAGTAACGGTTGAAAGGGCATAATATTTTTAAACCATCGAAAAAGGTAATGACGTGAAACTCTCACTTGCTCTACCTTTTGTAAACTAGCGATTATAAAATAGATCGGATCCAACCCACGTTGATATGGCGTGGTACAATATATATATTGTGCACATGCATATATCGTCCACATGAACAGTATACGCCGCCTTTCATACCGCTACCCACTTGCAATTGTATCCAATATCTCACACATAGTTCAGCCGGTTTGTAGACAAAAGATTGTTTATTGAATAGGAAAACTGGCCTCATTTACGAGTCTGTTTCAATCAACTCGTCCTAGGTTTCATCTCTGAGTGTGTTTCTACTCTAACGTTATGCAATAGGCCCAAACGTAACACAAGTTATTGTAGGCCTACAATAAAACTATACGCAATGGAGTAACATTGGTTATTGTGCAAGACACGCTGCTCCATGTCAAAAAGCCGAGAAATAATACAAGCCCTCCAAACAAACCTCCATTTTCCAGACGGGCCTCAGTCTTGATGTTCAGTATTTCTTATGAATAATGGTTCCATCTTCGGTGAGCGTTTGAAGTCCAAATTCTGCTGGCATGCATGTTCATTACAACACAGCTTTAGTCCTATACTCAAAGAGGTCTTCACACACCACACGGCTTTCGTTGAAGGAATAAGTTGAAAATGTGCTTTTCAGTCCTAATAAAAAGC
>JAAAJZ020576614.1:0-11431 GCA_010015985.2 Actinopyga echinites
TTTTTCGCAATACACGCAAATATAGCATGAAGATAATACACAACCTCAGAAAAATTTTTGGGGGGCTTGAGCCCCCAAAGCCCCCCCCCCTTAAAACCGCGCCTGCTGCCTTCCATATAAACAAGGAATGCCTACGTTGGGTAGAAATATGACCAAATAGGTCTTGAAAAGCCCCCAAAGTCCCGATCTGATGTAAACGAGTTCTTGTGGGTAGCTCGAGATAGCTGTGGGTAGCACGGCTAGTCCTTAAAAGGGCACATCAGGCTAACAGAGGCTACAATAGTCAAGGGAAGGTCTGGGCAGGGTACAGACATAGTCAAATGAGGTTGCCCAAACTAAAAGTGGTCTTTGGAAAACACGAAAATACCTTGAGATATATCAACCACCAGAAAAAGGGGGTGAAGGTTCCGTCCCGACTTGATAGGTATGGACAGTTTCTTAAGGGTATTACAAACCTTTAAGCTACCTTAAAGGGCATTTACAGGCCCAGACATCTTTGTTATTCATAAACACTGTTGGTCCAGTATGGGGTAGGCCAACAAGGACACACAAAAGCAAAGGAAAACTTGCACAAGATTGATACTTAGTTCCATGAACATGAATATATCCGTCTACGAATTGAGAAAGACAATGGAATGCCTAAATAAGGTAATACAGGACGGAAGTGCACATTATTAAAGGGCAGGCCAAACCCTAAAAGTCCCTTTCGGCCTAAATGGACCTTGCTCCCTCGCCACCTATGTACCCGCTAAAAGGGGGTTGTTACGGATGGATTACCAGCGCCCGATTCCAATTTAATGCATTGAACAATACGTACTCGAAAATGATTAAATCCTTTTCATGAGTAAGGACTTCGGCTTGTTTCAGGTTCCTTTATCCCCCCTTCTTAGTTTGTCTGACTTACCCTTCCCAACTGAGTTTTATCCTTTCATAAGAATGTTATCTTCAAACAAAGGCTTGGTAGAAGATAATGCTTGAAGTGATCTGCTACCCCGACAAGGGCCAAAACCATCATCACGTTTCATGTTGAAACGACTGAACTTGTAATTTTAAGTAAACCACTTCCAATATTATTTTTATTTCTTCTTTAATTTAGGGGCATCTCGTGTTAGCAAAGCGGAATAAGTATAACTTTCCATTGAGAAAAGTTTCCGGAGTATTCCTAAAATAGCATGTAGTAACAAGGAATCCTTTCACAAAGTGAAACCTGGCGTGAAAAGACGTAAAATTTGTGTTTTCTTTGACTACTGGCAATATTATGGTCACAGGTTAAATCTTTTCTAGACCTATTCGAAACAGACCAGTTAACAAAAGTTTAAGGGTTCACTTCCTAACACTCTTTAGGTCTTAGGGCAGGACAAGTATGAGTTCACTGTCGGCACCTCCTAATTTGAAAGAAAGGGTAGGTGTTGCATCTCCATCCGTAACAACTTCCTCCGTCTACCACCTATACGACCTAGGTACCTTCTCTTAATATTACATTCACAAACCAAGCCGTTTTGGTGTTTACCTGGGAACATGACCCTTCGCTCCCCTACCACCCCCGACAGCAATGGGAAAAATGCATCCGGTTGCAATTTCAGGCCCACCCCCCGCCCCCCACAGAGCTTGAGCTACAGATATGAGTCATTCCGATTTTCCATTATTTCATACCTAGAAGTGTCTTCCCGGAGATCGTCCTCCATCTAGCCCACAAAGCTAGTTACCCCACTGTTCTGCATAATTTAACTTTCAATGGTATGCATGTTTTGGGAAACAGAGAGCATTAGCAAGTTAACATGTGCCAAAACACCCACACTTTGCAGTTGCCATCTCCCAATTTCAAGGACATTCATCAACAATCGGTGAGATTGTGTGCTAAATATGAAAGAAATTACCGTATTTACTCCATTTCAAGTGATTATGCCTGGATCCTTGTCAGAGCAGGAGTGAGGGTCAGAGCAAGCAACTTACAAACGGTAAATTTGTATTGACAACTTAACTTGTGAATTTCAATGTTCCTCATTGAATTGATCTACACGTTATCCTTGCAAGTAGCACGGCTTCCTTGTTCAAGGAAAACACAGATTTGGACCTGTTTACAGAGTTTCTTTTTTGTTACATTGAGCTCTACTACGATTTTAAATAAGAGGTGAAAATCTAGATTATATGATCTAGACATCATATGTTTGTCATGTTATTTATCTGCAAGATCGAATGTTCTGCACAGAAGTAGGATACATTTAAACCTAATTGTGTGCATTTGTAGTATCCTATACATGGATTGCCCATTCCGTTAATCTACGGTAGTTCACAATGAAGATTAGTTTTATTCCATGCTTTTCCTACCTACCAAAAACGTAAAATATACGTGAACATGAAAACATGTAAAATATTAGAGCTGGCACAAAGAGACTGGAGACAATCACTAAGTAGGGTTGAAAGTCATATTTCGTAGCCGTTCGGTCTTTCTCACATGATTTTGATGAGATACTAGTGACATAATCTATTTTTTTATGTCTTCCATGTGAAAATTTCAAAAGGGTACCGCACGAGAATCCTGTGCACAGAGCTTCAATAATCCATCATGTTACAGATCGGTAATGTTAGGACATTCATGATTGAAATGTAGCATAATCAACTTCCAGCACTGTAATCATGTCATTCAGAAATAAAATGTCATTCAAAATTGATTACTATGTATTCTCTTGATAACATCAATGATTACATCAATTAGCACTTTTGGTAAAAGTGTTCAGATCTCGTGACCTCCCATTTAAGAGTAACATATAGTGGACTCATTTGATACGGGAGTCAGGAACATGATTTCCCCCAAACACCAGTTCCCTGGTAACGCCCATAGAAACTGCATCTCGCAACTTGGCCAGGTGTTAAAAGATTTGACCAGAAACCTTGTAAAGTCCCTCAAAGTACAGAGTATCAAATAGGCCAGCGGGGCATTCAATTTTCTGATCGAGGATACTGTACATTATCCACAAGTTGCTAAGTCACCAGGGGTTTAATCACTTGTATGAGGCTGGTAACGTCTGCAGTTTCTGTTCACAGGATTTGAAATAAATACCTCACTGAAGAATCTGACCGCCGTATTTTATTCGTTTCTGTTACTAAAGTTAGCCGACTAAATTGAAAAATATGCAGACTGGGCTGGTTTTCTCTGAGGGGTCGAGCCCATGGTTCTGTCCACCCAATGACAACATCCTATAATAGAGTTTGGAGCACACAATTCCACTAGTTGTGTTAAACAGGAAGAACCAAAGATCAAATGGTGTAAGATTGGTGGGCGAGCTAAAAAAAATCCAAGTGCATATTGTTTATGTCTGGTGGCGTCGTTTCGAGGATGGGTAAAAATGGGCATTTTTAAGTCGATTGCTTCTTAAAAGACAAATGTTTTGATCATTATCCAAAATGTAGGGTTGTCTTAGGTTGTCTAATATTAAAAGAAAAAAGCAGCAGAGTGATATCAAAAAAACCAAGCAGGGTTATGTTCAATTATGGTGAATGAAGATTTGAAATGGACTACCTTCTTAACCCTTTCTAGCGACGTCCCTGCTTTTGACAATCTAGTCAGGATAAAGTAATTATGTCTTAAAAATTATTTTACTAAATTTGATTGCGTGATTTCTAATAGCGACCAGGTCTTCGGCCTTAGGAACTAATTTCTTTTGAGATATTCATTCTGACAGTTTAGAATAAACTTTGATTTAAAACTGTCAATGGAAATTGGGATTGTTCCATAATTTCAACCAATTCGATTGACTTTCAATTTAATTAAAGAGAGGTTACATGTTCTCTTCTGTAGGGTGCAATTGATACGACATAACAACTCATTTGCATTCGTTTATCAGGTTATGATAGTTTGAAAGCAGCTTGAAATTGTTACACATTTACGTTTAATTGGGATACCTTATTTTCCAGAAATTTCTCAGGAAATAATTTGACCTTCATCTCAGAAACAACCTTCGAACGCTTCGAAAAGATCGCATTCGTGTAAGAACCTTCAGTTTTTCTCAAATTATTGAAGGGATTCCTTTTCTCCTCTTCCTATTTAAACTATCAGTTGATTCCCGTATTTGCCAAATCAGTTACACGTATATACGAGAGTATTACCAGTAATGCAATACAAAGGAAGCGGAACATTTACAGTTTGCTATCAACAAAGATATGATTGAAGCCTATAAACCGAGTCATTGCGGCAAATTTCATATCTTTTAGTACTAATCATAGAGTGATAGTACTGACTGGTGTGCAACTTCTGCAATTGTTCAATGTCTTCGTATCTCTTCACTCCACACATGTGTTAGTAGTCAAGACAACTTGGCTAATATCTAAGCATTTATTTCAGGTGTGTGGTAACAATTACTAGCTGATCGATTAAAGGGTGTCGTTTAAAATATGCCACGGATCCTAGTACGTCTACACCAAATCCCTGACGCCCGATGTCATTCGGAAGATTACATATTGAAGATTAATGTTTGACTGGGTCAGATCTACCAAAACTATTTTAAACATACTTAATCATTATATTGGAGTATCGACTATAGAGCAACATGTGGACGAATGGGCCTCTTCTAGCTTCAGAAAGGGTTACCTCGCCTGCCTTGATCTAATCTCTGACGATGGCCCTTCAATTTGGAACTTAAACTGCAATATACGGACTTCAAAACTATCATGTTTGTGAACTGGATTGGAATTTGAAACATTTTTATTTTAATCCGTCATTTTATTTATGGTTGCATCTGTTTTAGTATATTCGCCTCTGTGGGACTAATGGAGATACCAGAAAACATTTTCTCCAACACCTCTGTGACAAGAATACTGTGAGTTGTGAAGATCCACATTGGCTATATTTTCCTTAACTTTGGCTTTAGAAGGTTTTACATCGCCATTCTCTCTGTTCCATGGTTTTAAAGTCATGAACGGTTAAGTTGAATGCTTGAGTATGATATAGCAACCTATTATTAACATGCATATAATCCAACGGCAACACGAAACTTAATTTTGTTCAGAAAATATCCAGGTATCACGAAGAGAAATCTGCCATTGACGCTCTGTCCAAAATAAACCATGCGAATCTCTGCGGGGGAACGTCATATGACGAGCTTTGTTTATTCTATTTATTTGTCAAATAAGTTATAGATTAGGAGCTCAGCACCCTTAGGAGCTTCAAAGGTTTTTGATTTTGTTTTAGTCATTTGGGTAAAAGTCAAATTGCCTTCCCACTCTTGTAAGGTTATAATAAGTGGCCTCTAAGCTTGCTATAACTTATTGCCTCGCCAAGTCTGAATCCGGTCCTTTTTGAGTGTAGATAGTGTAACAACTTTTATCGGGTAAAGCTATTCTTAATTATTCCAAAATCAAGCACACCAAGTTTTTACGAAAAATTATACTGAAGCTAGTTTAGAAAAATTCGTTGCAATGGTTCGAGGCTTAATTCGTTTTAGAGACTCGTAATACTTTTTATATTACAAAAGTGGATAATTGCTTTATGTTCTAAATTCAAAACAAATTTTTTATTTTAAATGTTAATTGACAGTGTTCATGATGAAAAGTCTCTTAATATTTACGTTTCCTATTTCTATTTCAGGGATTTAGGAAATAATATGCTGAAGGAAATCCCAGAAGCACTGTTTGCTTCTCCTTCTACCAACCATACTATGGCGACGTTGATTCTAAGTGGCAACAAACTACAAAGTATCCCAAGAAAACTGTTCTGGAACCTATCTCAGCTTCAGCAACTGTAAGACAAACCTTTTTAGTGTTTCTTTACACGATGATATTGTGAAAATGAAAACACTTGAAAGGAAGACATGAAAAATGTAAAGTATTCTAAGATGTATGTCTTAAGGTCGTGTGTAATGCATGTCTTTCTCTCGCAAGGGAAATACAGGCTCGAATGTTAATCAGTGAGGGAAATGTTAGATAGAAATGTGACTGAAACACTTCCTTTGAAACCAACTAGTTTTTGACGGTAATCCTTTTAGGGCTGTTCTTGAAGGTCCAATCAGCTTTAAATGTGATAGTACAAACACAAAGGAACACGACGTCTGCCTCATCTTAAACAGTACAAGGGGAACTTGACTTATTCCTTGAGCATTGTCAGTCGGTACAATTGCACATTATTTTACGGGCCTCGGCGCGTTTGGGAACCCTAAAGTTATTAACGAATAGTTTCGTTCAGTGTAACATTTTGTACATGGGTACACCCACTGCATCTTGAGTAGACTGCAATAATTGATCGCATTCCAGAAGCTAATTTTAGTCTTAACCTATTTTGCTCGTTGCATATAGTGTTAGCAGTAACTTATTGCCACATCCCGTATTACTCAGGGTAAGAACAGTTTTTTCTTTCAATCCAAAACGTTCATCATGAAGGGCAACTAATTAGACTCCAAACGATTGCTAAATGAAACCCCTCTGTTAAGTTAACAGTGGTTCAGTACGGATGAGGTTATCTAAGAAATAGACCAAGTAGTTGTTGGCCCTTTAATCACGTGACCCCTGTTTTTCTCCAAAATATCAAGTGGATCCTTTAGGATTAGTAAAAATTGGAGTTTCGTTCAGATCTCTTCCTAATAGCACCCCTGTCTCAATTTTTCACACCGAAATGAGTCATTAATTGACTTGCTTTTACTGCTGCCGACGTATCTGTATTGATATTTCTGTTGTGACAAAATCTCTTCACTGGAAAAACTTTGTTTCGATAAAAATGAAATATATTTCTAGCCTTGGTTTTTTTTTTTTTTTTGAACCTGCAGCTATCTCTTTCAAAACAATCTGAAGCAATTACCCGACGGTATGCTGTCCTACACTAGTGTTACAAGTCTGTAAGTAGTATTATGTGACGCTGAATGTCGCTCGATGACAGCTCACGGTAAGACATTGTGTGCATGAAGGTTTCCAAAGCAAATATTTAATGGAGTGAGGTGACGTTGACTGAGGGAAAAAATGGTGATGCCCGTGAGAGAGATGTTGTTGAATTCTAGGGGGAAAAATGTTAAATGATTAATGAAATTGTAATTCCAAGGAGTTTTTTGCCCTTTTTTTAACAAAGACAGAGAGCGCGCAAGACATGTCACTTATCATCTTTCACTTTTTACTGTTAAAGGTACCTGTTTGCGAATCAAATATCAAGCCTCACGAAGAATCTTTTTGGAGCAAATTCTTCGAGCAATTTAATCACACTGTGAGTTTCATTCTAAATTGGTTTCTCCTTAATAAAAGTTAATTTAAAATGCCAATTTCATTACCTTCCGTAAGTGATAACATAATATATCAGTATTTTAGGGGTTCATGCAATGTTCGTTCTCGGTAAAATGAAGTTTTGTAGTTGCACCGACGCTTTCTCTAGCTTTTGTCTTTCATTTTTCACAGTCAAGTGCAAGGAAATCCTTTGGAATCCATTGGGACGGATTTCTTGTACGGAATGGGCGATCAAGGAGAGGTGTAAGTTTAACTTTATGAATAATCATGTCTATAGCGCACGTTTACTATTAGCCTAATTATTAAGTTGTAATAAGTAGTGCTAATTAGAATCCCCTGTTCTATAACCTTTCTAAAATTTGTCTCATTCTAAACTGTTTAAAATTTTGAAAATTTATAAACATTTTCTACAGTACTTTTGTGCATTTACTGTTTTACAGAAGTTGCATTAAGACTCGGACATCTCAGTAGTGAAACTGAAGAACTTTGTAATGAAGATCAGACTCGGGCTCCTTTTGACTCTCACTGAACAAGATTAGCCCTCCTGAGATTTTTATACGAAAGAACCGTATCATACACCTCGTTCCCCATAGGATCCTTTTTATGTTATGTGTAATGAGCCCTTATATGTGATCGGGAGCGAAGTGCGCTAAAGAAAATAAACGTTTAAGACATGTCAATTGTGAAATTGTGTGCAAATCAAAGAAAGGATGGCCCCTTATAACTTCAGCTGAATAAGGGTGTTTCTGTTGCCCCGGATTAGGGTTAAATAGGATCACTGTCCTTTGAGAAAGCTAATAGGGTGCACTTGGTCTGAGAAGGGAGACACGGAGGGAACCTCTCCCCCTTGCTAGTTACGCTACTGTTCATTTTTTGCTTTTTTTTTTTCAAACATGTTATTGTTTGGTTGACTGGAAACGGCACGACGTCTTGAGAGAAGGAGGCATGTCCCATTTGCTTCAACTCCCAGTAGAGAGCCGCGTTGGGAAGTATTCAATTGGTCTTATAGATGTGGCGGATTGCGGAGGATTTTTGATACACAAAAAATACAAGATGTTTGTCCGTCGTTGTTCTCTTTATCCTTTCTTTGCCTACCTCTATAAACCTACAGTTTAAAGTTTCTACCGAGACCGCGAACCTGCATTCTCCCTGTAGCGCTTCATACTATATGTACTCATTTGCTACCTTTTCCCTTCTCCTCCTCTTTTTTTCCGTTCTTGCACCTTTTTTTTTATATTTTTCTTTACTTTATTCACTTTTGCTTCACTTTTTTTTATTTTTTTCTTTCCGTCCTCGTTTTCCCTTCCTACTACGTGGGGCACGTGCCCTCTACGCCACCCAGTGGATACTAGCCTGGGTATTACTTATTTAAAACTATGACCTTAAGATGCTAAATTTGTAGTACTTAGTACTAGTCAACTTCAAACACGCACGTGTAACGTTTTTAATAACGGGGTCACATTGCATTTCTATCATTTGCTGACATACCGCAACATGGACAGGAAGTTAAGGGTTGGAGAGGGGTCCAGGCGATTTAAAGGACATCGCTAGATTTTCTAGAAGTCAATATGCCAAGATGCATGGGTGCCAAATATTGCTATTATAATTTGCAAACTTTCACTGCAAGCGGGTCATGAGAATTACATCAACTGATTCAGGGGTTGGCGAAAAGAATGGCTTACGCACGAGCACAGAAGGTGCAATCATGGTTGGAGGAGTCCTAGAGCCTCTTCCAGGAAAGTGGAAAACCCATAATTGTTATTGTACTGGTTCCCAGGGTCTTACGGTCAGAGTCATGGTCATGAAATGTACCTCACTTTGATCAGACGGAAGTAAATGCAACGTTAGAAACGGAATCACTTCTTTTTTAAACTACTTTTATTCTACCACAAAAGGACACGGTTTAGCGACCGTCAGCATCAGGACCCAAACATTTTGCATTGTGCGATTGCTCTATTCATTGAGGAGCGTGTTCCAATGTCGATAAACCTAGGTTCGTTAACCTAGGTCTAGTGGTTATGTTTGTGAATTCATTAAGTGGCTTTGGAATCCTTTATTATTTGCACATGCGTGGCATAATGAGACTTATTTTTATGACTCTACAGATGTCCAAAAACTTTGATATTGTCTCACGCATGTTGGCCGCATACGTGGCATATGTGGTATTCCCGTCATGTATAGTAAAGGTTAGTAGAACTACATTAACTGCCTTGTAGTTACCCCTTGAAACAGTCTTCCTGTGGCTTCTGATACACTAAAACGCAAGATATTCTTGACTTCGCTACCTGGACCCCCACTAAATTTTACCTCTGGATTTCACCAGGGGCCCTATGGAGACCTCTTGATATACCACACCCTTCGCTTCTCTCTAGCTATGCACGCTACGCGTGCCCCCCCCCCCGTACTTCCAGAAACGTTCCCCTGCCACTTGGCTTGTAAGAGCCTAGTCACCTACACATTTGGCAGCCCTGGGTCTAAGCTATCGAGCATGCAGTCTAGTATGTCCACTGCAGAAATAGGGAGGAAGAAATCGACAAAAATCCAAAACAACGATATTAGTTTGACTGGGTGTGTTTATAAGTTTTAAGTATGAACACTGAGCAAAAAACATAAAAATATCAACTGACCATAAATTTTGTGTATCTTGTTTATTGTCAATGCAGCTATTTAATCTACTTGAAAAAATTAGGTTATAGCATAGTAATAGTATAATTATATAGAATTGTCTAAGTTATTTTATTAGGAAAATATAAAGTATTCTCAATATTTCCCTTTTAGGACACTTTCGTGTGAAAAATTAAACATACAACACTTCACCCAAGATGTTAACCTGTAAGTACTTTGTGTTTGTGTTTCTATAAATTAAAGTAGATGAGATGCTACAATTCAAGAAGATCAAACTTCTCTTCTTTTTCAGCAAATGAAAAGTGTAGTATGAACAGTGTAGAATGAACAGTGGCGAAACTTAGTCGGCATTACACTGCTTGTTGTTATTCGATTATCACAGGTATGTGCCGCAAAAAAAATTTCAATGAAAAGTTTTCCAACAGTAATGGAAAAAAATGAGGCCTTTTGTGCAAAAAAGAGCGAAAGTACTGCACCATTTTGCATCTAACCCCCTTGAAATGGGCAAAAATTTCAAAGGGACAAAGGGAAGGGGAAACCCCCTCCCCTCATACCCATACCCCACCCATTTAGGCTACGTCCCTAAATAGAAGGTACTTTGGGACTTTGACTTTTCCCCTAACAAATTGCAGTTGGTTACGTATGAACCATCAATCGCATAATGTGTAGACTACATTAAAGCCCCTGAATCGTCAAAATGGACAAGCCTGAGTTTGGTTTGCCCCCCACCCCCTCCCCCGCTCTCCAAGTCTGTTTACAGGCCTGGGGTGTGGTGAGACGTTTTAGAATTAATTCATTTTTTACTCCGGTAAAATTATGCTCCACTGAAGACGAGAACCATTTTAAAAGACTTCATATTGTGAAAACTGAATGGTGAATGATTGTTTTACTTCAGAAAAACAACTTACTTAAAGGCAGATACTCATCACCACAAATTACATTCACAATAACACCCTAAAAATTGGCCATTAGTCACAGAACTTCGATTGACACAAAGTAGGCAAATTTAAACTGTTCCTCCAAAGGCACATAAGCCAATGGTCAGTAATTGCCCAGATCAGTGAGAGACGCACAGCACACTTAATATTTCTTGATGCAATTTATTAGCACCTGGCAATCAAAATAAGTACACAATGAATCACTTTTTATGGAATCGTGCATAACTATGTAGTGTGCGACCATTCTGCAATTTAGAAAACATGCCAGCCAGTAAAGATAATGAATTCTGTTAAAATTGCTAAGACACAGGGTCTGGGAATCCTCTCCTACGAAAATGTTGAAATCAAACACTATTTGATGCAATTTCCTGGTATCCGGCAATTTGCCAAAAATAAGTGAACCAACAAAACAAATTCTCTGTATTGGCATGGGATCGGGAATGATAATGCATTGTGTGACCGCTTTGCGTTTTGGGAATAGGGATTATCATGTACCAGTCAAAATGGCTAAGACAAGGGGATTCTGGGGTCCTCCTCCAGAAAATTAAATTGAAATTAAGCACTCTTTGATGAAATTTCCTGGCATATGTTAGTCAAGGAAAGTATGCAAAGTTTTCAGTGCCGCCTAGGATTCGTCTTAAAGAAAAAATCGCAGTGTCCTAAAAGGG
>JAAAJZ020577721.1:0-11422 GCA_010015985.2 Actinopyga echinites
CGGGAGGGGGAAAAGTGCACCCTGACTGTTTCGACCGCGAAGATCAGTTCAAACGCCGGACCGGGTTATAAAAGGGGCAAATTTAATCCGTCGAGTCTCTGCAAACCAGGTTGCTCAAGGGCGTAGGAAGCGGGGGCTAGGGGCGGCGTTAGCCCTTCCACAGAGAAATTTGTAGGGGGTGGAAATATGCTGCAGCGGTGAGCCCGTGCATCATTACTCCGGCAGCGATAACAACTTGTATCTTGGATGGACTCGGCAAAGGCTTGCCTATCTCCCCTGAATGATGGATCGGGATCAGGAATTAAAAAGTGTGACTTGTCTTCAGCCCCATTGCTCTAGATACTGTCATTTCCAGTCCCTATATGGAAGACTTTGGTCTTCAGCTACTTCTCTGATTCTTGCAGTCTAATCTGTCAATCATCCGCCACATTGAGTCATGACTATAGAATTTGTTCTCTGGAGGGGGTAAACCTAGAGAATGATTTCGAAAAAATTGAATGCTGAATAATCTCACAACTCTATCCTACAGAACACCAGATTGCATCTAATGACTCTTGAAATTCTTAAAATTTTCAAAGGCCTCCCCCTAACCCTAGCCCTCTCCCCTTAGACCCCTCCCCCAGGGCGGTGATCACAGTCTTCAGCTCCCCACAAAAAATACCTTCATGCGCCTATGAGCTTGGTTAAATTTTCACAGGGGAAATATGCTTCCCCCGCCCCCCGACAAGTGACCCCAGATACGCCGCTGTTTTGAAGCTCACAGCGGGGTTTGTTTACAGTTTTCGTATGTACATTAGGGTGAAGGTATTGACTTAAACGACTGGCGAGTAGGTAAGCTATACCCTGATGAGATAGAGTGAGACACATGGCATACATTTTACAAGTGTGAGTCTGTAAGACATAAAAGTTTAATCTACATGCTAAACGATACAATCACTTTTCAGCATATACGATGGTCACGTGATTAAAACAATTAGGCTGTGGCATTGATAAAAATACACCACCACTACGGCAACACCATGCCTGGACATAACATACAATACAACATAATACGGCGCAGCGTTCGAGGTGGAAGGTGCAAGAATATTACAAGCTCAGTGTTCCTGGCAGGCCGACTTATAATTCGCTAGTTAGAAGTTACTGTAAAATCGTTTTTGTCCAACGTGATCCTCAGACATATAGCAACGTGCTAACGAAAACGGAAACAGCTGTAGGCTTACTGACGTCTACATGAAGAGTAGTTCTTGAGTTAAACATGCAAATGATCTTAAAGGGCCTATAGCATCCCCAAATATATTTAGATCTAACCGGTTAGGCCTAAATCTAGTTGTGAGTTGTGCTTTGATTGACATACATTCAAACAATCATGCTCCACCCTGGTTGGCCGGTGATAACTTGCATAGAGAGTTGTGTTCCCAATTAAGCTCACAGTCACACACAGGCTGTCCTTCAAATTTGCCTGAAGCAATTTCAGCATAATGCAGGTTACTGTGGCTGTGTCTTGGAAGTGGCACTTGTTTGTTTGTAAATTGGAGGCAGGGCTAAAGTTTGTTCAGTTGGGAGATTTTGTTCTGTCTGAGGTGAGAATATAGGGCCTTTAACTGGCAATACTACTGCATACCATCACCACACCTCAGAAAATATGCTACACTTATATTACATCAAAATCCCCAAGCCCTACCTGTTTTGCAAATCTATGAGCTCTACTTACCTCGCCTTTTACTTCTATTGGACAGTCCCATATACTGCATTACTACAGAATAATCACTGCCAATGTAAATCCTACCCTCCCTTGGTGGCGCTATACACACATCCTTGCCATTCTACTGTAACTCACAGTCCAATAGTAGTAGTAGGGGAGGTAAGTAGAAGCGAAATAGATTGGAATGGTAAGATATCATCTTTCATCATGCTGAAATCATTCAGTGTCACCAACAAACTTTGTCAACAGCTTTACTTCCCCTACATAGTGTTCATTACAAGCAGTATAAATGTTGCATCATTCAAAAATTCAAAAGTATGGGTGAACAACTTATTTATGAGCTACAAAGAAACGATTTCTTTCAATCAAAACTTTATTTGTTGAAAATAAAGTTACCTAGCTACCTTATTTTGAATTGCCTACCAATCTATTCTTACAAAATGTGCTTTCAAAAATATGAAAATTTTCTCCAAAACAAAGGCAATACTGCCCTTTGAGACAAAATTTGTCATCACATTTTTATTGGGAACTTGGGAAGGGGTGGGGGAGTTGAAAATACTGAAAGTTCAACAGTTTTGCATGAGACTGTCATATATAGAGTGAAATGTACAAAATGAACATCTGCACAATTTAATGTGCTGCAAGTGCCCAGTAACTTAATGTGCTAAGATAACTCAAATTAATACCACTTCAGTCTACAATGTATGCATGCTGTGTGTAAAAAATGATAGCAGGTTCCCCTTAAAGGAATACAGCAACATGGATACTGAATGAAGCATGAGTACATAAAGCAGCCCTAGAAAGCAATAACTTCAGTTGAATTCTTTGCAAGCATACTGCGCTGTATTCCCCTAACATACTGAACGTTTATAATCATCTCACCAAACTGCTCTGAAATTGAGATCACTGGAGCAAATGGATGAATGAGTCAGTACTCTTCATGCTCCTCCCCTCTTAGCCCCCCTTCCCCTCCCAGCTCTCCTCCTTCCCATCACAATCCAACAGGCCTGGCAGTATACTTGCTACAGTGTGAACACTTGCGTAGATCACAGCCAAACCAATCTGCAATAAAGCATAATGCAATTACTGTATCCTTCAACAAAGAAAGTGCTCTCTTTATGCAGTCAGATCTAATTGGTACCTCCCACCCACTGCGAACAAGAGTATTTCAATTCCTATGACTCTCTGATTTCAATTTATTCAGTGTATGGTAGTTAATCACCTCAGTAACAAATCAATATTGCTAAATAGAAAGGAAATGCTGGCCATGCTTTCAATGTATTACATACATTAACAAAATTCTTAGAAGTTCAGAATGGAGAGTAAAGTGATGGTTAATTTTTACTTTAATCAATAAGTACAGTATGGCCCTGTGCCCTGAGCCTGTGGAATTGGAACCTATACTAATTAAATCCACACACTCATCACCGTAAAATGCAAATTTACAGTGTTTACACTGTCCACTGCTAAATGAGATCACATATGGTGTAATGCAATTACTGTATCCTTCAACATAGAAAGTACTCTCTTTATGCAGAGTAAGGGCAAATTGGTATCTCCCACCCACCAATTCATATTCAAATGGAAAAGTACCTCTGCATTTATAACCCACTCTGATTGGCCATGTTAAAGATCACAGTAAGATGCACTGTACAGTACATTGTACAGCATTCTCAAATTACATCAAGGTATACCCTATACAGTATTGTTCAGAAAGTGTTGGCAAGCTGATTGTTAGGTCTCCAGTGGAATGATGTGGCCTAGGAGAATTAAAGGGCCTACAGCATCCCCCAAATATATTTAAACCTAAATGGTTAGACCTAAAAAACACCATGCTCTTCCCTGGCTGGCCAGTGAAAACTTGCACAATGAGTTGTGTTCCAACTAGCTCGGTCACAGTTTGTTTTTCAATGTTGCATGGAGCAATTCAGCACAATGCAGGCTTAGTGTGGCTGTGTCTTGGAAGTGTCGCTTGTCTGCTTTTAAATTGGAGGAGGGACTAAAGTTAGTTCAGTTTTGGCACATGCAGTCTGGGGTGAGACTAGAGAGACTCTAAAATACACTGTTGCTAAAGACTGAGTGATTAGTGGAGATGGCCTGCTAAAATTTAACTTTGTTGCAAGATCTGAATCATTTTGGGTTTTGAGTGACTGGCTTTTGAACTTTAGAATTTAAAATTCATCACTACTGAGGAAAAAGTGAGTCTTTCATGTTCACCAAAACAATCTCTGATTACTGATTTATTTTACCTTTTATCTGATAGATCCTACTGCCGGCTGAAATGCAATATTAAGAAATTTTTAATTTTACATGAAAGTGAAGAATGAATTTTTCCTGGGCACTAAACAACAGAATACAACATTTGCAACCCTCCAATGCCTCCATAAGGCCTTGCTCTTCAGTTACTAAAACATTTATTGATTTATCTATTGATTGATGCACAGATACCAAGAAACCTTTTCTCTAAATAGCTCCTACTGCCAAAAGCAAAACTGATCCGGAAGACAGGCTGGATCCATCCAACTCCTTATTTTAAAGCAGTGGTCGACAAGCTTGGGGTCCCAACCCTTTTGAGGATGGTGAAAATATTTTGGAGGGTCGCGAAAAAGGATGCGGAAGCGAAAAAACAATTGCCAAATCTCATGTTAAAAATAAGGGATGGGAGAGTGGATTTAAAATGAAAAGAAAAAAATCTCAGTGAAAATAGTATTTGCTTTAACACTTCATAACCAAGTCAAATCAAACTCCTCTCACCAACCCATCAATTTTAAGGCCACCAAGATTTCGGTGTAGAAAATTAGGGCCACCAAGCAAAAATGTTTGGAAACCCTGGTTTTAAAATAATATTAACAGAGAGAATAGTTCTGCTCAAAAAGAAAAAAAACTTATAAGTCTGAAATTCCACATGCAACTTTAAGCTAACTTTAAACTGAATGACAGCTTTGGCACTTGCAACCCTCTAGAGGACCTCTTTCAGTTACTTTAGGTTTATTGATTTATTTATTGATTGATGACAAAGTACCCAAAAACCTTTTCTCTAATAGCCTGTACTGCTGACCTGATCTGAAACAGGAGCTGAATACATAATACCAGGGAGTTGTTACTAACAGCTGATGTTAACAAAGAGAGCAGGTATGCTCAATACAAGATCTTGTGACTTGTAAGTCTGCATCACTTCATCATTACAGGCTTGCAGAGATTACACACTTTTTAAACCATTACACTATGCTACAATACATAGCAGAAGTTTTGTAGGTTTTCCCTTTTGTGTTTGCTGACTTTATTTTTCTTCCCTCAAGGCCAGACATGATGATTAGTCCAATTAAACTGATTGAGAGAACTATCCCAGTCTCAACAAACATTTATCTCTAAAGCTGCTTCCCCCTCTTGAGGCTTCTTCCACAGGATACAAGAAGATGAAAATCCTGTAATTAAAATTCCCAAGACAATAGCAGCAAAATGATGGGGAGCCTCAAGGCTTAATTTGAGAAATCCATCATTCTTTCCTTCTACGTGTTTCCATTTTGAGAGGGAATGAAACTACAGTGCACTTTTGAAGCAGAGTTTGACCTACATAAAAACACGGAAATTAACTTGAAACAGTCACTCCAGGGAAATAAAAAGATTTGCATAACATTAATGAAGTCATGTAAGAAACCACCAAAACCAAATTAAATCTTTTAATTAAAACATAAATCTTACGATTCTTCATAACAGGCATGCAGCATGGTAAACCCTCAACAAGTTTTTCAAGACAGATACAGTCGTAACAAGCAACAGTACAGTAATTCTTTCACAAAACTTTCGTACATCTGCAATTTCATTTCTATAGGACAGTGAAAACATAGTCTATACCTCCTATACAAAGCTTTCATCATGGAAAACTAACATTCATCCCAATGTAGTTACTGTATGGACTGTTCTAAATTGTATGTAGGCTTAGTGCAATGAAACTGTGACCAATTCAAATTTCACTCATGAACTCCCTACTGCTTCTAGCATAACTTTCAGTTACATATTAGTTTGAAGAACTGTAAATCTTGAGGGAAGTCTGACATTTATCACCATGGTTCACTGTTCATAAACCAGTTAAAGTGTGTACCCTTAATTAAAAATTTTAGAAAAACATAAATTACTGAGATTGCAAAATGAACCTCTTTCATTCAACTCCCATCTTCACAGGACATTCCTGTGCTAAGATATAAAATGTTCAAAGTTTATTCAGTCAATTTCAAGTAAAATGGTAGGCCTAATACTCATACAACCGTTTTTGTTATCTATCTTGCAGGCAATCTTGTAGGTTGGATGCAAATCGTAAAGGACAAAAATCCATATAAAAAGTTGAAAATATAAACCAGGCGAAGCAAACTGCGTAAAACTTTTTTGACTGGCAAATGAAGCGCTCTCCGCTAGAGGGCTCCCTTCCACTATGCTAGCTTTCATTTGCCAGGTTAAACTGTGGGCAAAAGAGGGTTACATATGTAAATAAGAGGTAAGGAAGGATGATGCAGATTTTGTTTTTCCTTGTTTTCCTCAAGCCACTGCACCTTGCTTAATGTGATCCAGGTACAATTGAGGTAAAGTGATCTCACAATAGACTAGTGCCAGAAAAACAAGTAATTCTTCCATAGTTTATACATTTTGATTTCAAAAGAGAGCAAAAGCAGGCAATGTTAGTTGTACAAGAAGGTCATCAACAACTACTGTACAATTGACTATTTCAAAAATTGTGAATAAATTTTTAAATGTTTTATATCTCAGCAACTGAAAAAGCTATGAAGAAAGGAGTTGGACCAATGAGATTTACCTTCCAACCTTTGCAACATATTTTTGAAATTTTTTACTTGAGGCACACTTAAGGGAAAAAAGTAAAAAACATTACAGACATTCATACTGACCAAAAGCTTGACTTTGAAATGTCATAAAGACCTCAAAAGGAAAAAGTGAGTAAGTCTGGCATTTCCTTGCTAAAAGACATTAACGCTTTGCAGGAAATTCATGGAATTCAGGAAACAATCATGGTTGTTGCTCACAGTTGTTTAACACACAGTCAGATGTAGTTATTAATTTAAATATGTCACATAACCAGTCATAACAGTTCACAGAACTTCACGTCACTTACAATTACATTAATTTTATTGCCTAACATGTACTGAGTACATACTCAGTGTCAATACTTTGGTAAACTTGGTTGTACTCGTACTCAGAAGAGTGGATCTGTACTCATACTTGTACTCTTATTCATACCAGGCCTCGACAAAAACTTTCAAAGCAACACACCAACTGGCGAGCAGCATAAAAATTCCACTCCTCAGAATGAACTGTCAACTCACCACAAATAATGTCAGTGTTACATTGTTAACAAACTACACAAAACTACGACAAATGAAGCATTGATCTTTTTACCCTTATTATGGCCAATAGATTTCAAGCTGTCGGTCTAAAAGAAAACAAATTATGGGAAGCTCATGAATTTAGAGATTTCGGTGCAAAAATTGCCAAGTTGGTTTGAGATCTTTCAGGTGAATGCATAGGCTTTCTTTCATTTTCACAGTTCAGTACTTGTGACACCCCCCCCCCCCAAGCACTTAGTAAGTACCGTCAATTCAATTGGGGAGACAGGAAATACCGCACAGTAATTTGCTAGAACTTTCACCACTCTTTAACTTGGTAACTTAATCACTCATGCATGCAAGCCGCTGGTTCACTTGGCCAATGGCGAGGTTGGGAGTGTTTTGTTGGGTCTGGACTCATACAGTTTAGAACCAAAAGCCCCCTTTTGGTTCTAATGGAAATTCTGTACATGTACTAATGAAATTCATGAGTACTTGTACTTACTCAAAGCCTGGTGTACTACATTAGTCTTGTGCTCATACTAATGACATTGTTAAATGATAATAAAAATAACAATAATAATAATGACTGGCATCTACAAAATCCTAGTCAGTATTCCCTCCCCCTGAGAAAGACTACCATAGCATACAATACACAAACACAAGAATTTATAAAAATAAAACACAACTAGAACAGGTACATCTTAAGGATTTCTCACAACTGCAGACAAGAGATGTGTTCCATTCCCCAGCAGCAGGAAGTCTGAAATGGAGTTCAAATGCTACACTGCTGAAGCGTACTGTGAAAGGGAGAGATGAAGAGTGTCAGTTGCTCATCTTAAAGTACGAGCAGCAGTGTAGAGTTTGAGCTGATCAGATCACAGTCAAAGTCTATAAAAATTTTGCCTTCACTATACTTTCAGAAGGCCTTAAAGGGTCTACAGCATGCCACAAATACATTTAGACCTAACCGGTTACTCCTAAATCTAGTTGTGACTATGCTTTGATTGACAATCATTCAAACAATCATGGTCCACCCTGGTAAGCCAGTGATAACTGGCACAGAGAGTTATGTAGCTCCATGGTCACACACGTTGTTTTTCAATGTTGCCTGGAGCAATTTCAGCACAATGCAGGCTACTATGGCTGTGTCTTGGAAGTGGCACTTAAGTGTCACTTGTTTGGAAGGGCTTCAGTTTGTTTACAGTAGTTGGGAGAACTAGTACTGTCTGGGGTAAGACTAGAGAGCCTTTAATTTGAATGATTCTGTAGAAGATGATAGCTAATAAACACTTCCAAGAAATATACATGGTCGGATTTGGACTTCCAGGAAATTGATATTTTCTTTCTGCCCTGGAGAAAAGACATCCTTACAGCCCATGTTGCAACTCAAAGCTCTCATCCACATAAGAGCCAACCTTCATGTAATTGTGTATTGTCATCCCCCAAATTTAGCAGTAACATCTATGCAAACTGTGGTAGTAACCACCTTAAAATGAAATAAAAGCAGTGCAAAGTTCAACACCATATCTCTGCATTAATGTGCATGAGTCATTCAGATTGAATGCACATCAGTGTGTGATCAGGGCTGGTGTAGTGTACATCTGGCCATTCAGCATGGCTCAACATACTGTACAGTAAGCAACACGTGATTTTCAAAATTACAGTGATGTACTATATTTAGTTTGAAACCAGAAAGCCAGCCGGCTTTGTGATTCCTTGCCTCAACCAAAAACAATAGGGATCATGTGGAGCATCCACGAGTCAAATATGAGATTCATCCATGATTCCCTTCTTGAGTTATTGTTTACAAGGTTTTCAGACTTTGACCTCTGGTGAACTCAAATGACCTTTGACCTAAACCAAAAACAACAGGGATCATCTACTGAGTATGGGCAGTCTACATGCCAAGTGTGAGATTCATCCATGCTTCCCTTCTTGAGATATTGTGTTTACAAGGTTTTCAGATTTTGACCTCTGGTGATCTCAAACGACGTTTGACCTGCACCAAAAACAATAGAGATTATCTACTTAATATGGGCAGTCTACATGCCAAGTATGAGATTCCTCACAGTTATCCTTCTTGAGACAGTGTGTTTACTCTCAAAGCGTCACATGCACACACATACATACACACAGAGAGACACACGACATCACAGTCTCATAGATGACTTCTGCCTAAGGCAAGGAATCAAAAAAGGCTCATTCTTCCTAACTTGAGATACTGAATAACCAATGTTTTAAAGAAATTGTCCTCTAGTGACCTCAGTTAACCTTTGACCTCCACCAAAATCAGTAAGGACCTTTCACTTAATAGGCTGCATCCACAAATTAAGTACGAAAAAATCAATTGAGATATTGTGTAAACAAAGTTTTCAGTGACAGACCGCTAGTGACTTCACATGCCCATTGATATACACGAAAATAACTAGTATTCTTTCTCAATAAGCGGCATCCATCATAGACCAAGTATGAAAAAGATCCATACTTCCTAGCTTAAGATATTGTGTAAACAAGGATTTCAGCCTGTTTGACATCTGTTGACCTCAGATGAACTCCACCAAAATCAGTGGGGTTCTACCCCAAAAAGGAGCATCCACACATGAAGTGTAAAAGTATCCATGCTGCTGCTGTGGTGTTCGCATGGACATGCTTTGAGGTAGGCCTATATGCATAGCACAAAAATGAACTTTAGTCCCATATTTTGTATTTTCTTAATACAGAAAGGAAATATTCTAATGGTTTCAGTGAGATGTATATATCTGTTGATTGTGATTTAAATGCCAAGTATATTTTGGTAGCAGAGTTCTGTCAAACGTTTTAACTTATTGAAGTTAATTTACAGATTAGTGTTCTGATCTGACATGATAAAGGGTATAAATGTACTCATGTGCAGCTGTCAGGGTCTAGACTTACTAGAGTTCAAATGTTCAACAGAAGTATGATAACAGCAAAGGTTTGACTATGCCCAAAGTGACTTTACATGAGTACTAAAGATAGTTTTTCTTCAGAATTCGGGCCTCAGTTTAAATGCTGTAGCCCACTCAGACATAATGCGATAATGAACTGATACCTATGTAACCAATATACAGGAAATTAAAACCATCATTTGTATAATATGTAGACATTTCACATGAAGACCCACCAAAATATTAATAATCATGACAATAGCTACAAAAGCAGTCAGCTACAAATTCACGTACTCAAAGGGCAACAAGCCTACCATGTAAATTATTACATAACAGACTGTTCCTTCTATGACATCGTTTGCTTGCTCCTTTCCTGCTATTTTGATACATAACCCCGCTCATTCATGAATATTAATGACGATGATAAACTGTTGGAATAAAAATATTGCTTCTACCTATTAACATGCCCATGCCAAGTATAAAGTGAATTAGACGTACCAATTGGGACATGTTGCCATTTTTGCAATTTTACGTTAAGCTCCACCCACTAATGGATGTTAATGAAAACGAAAAATCGATAGCCTAAAATATTTGCTGCCAGCTGTTAACATACTCTTGCCAAATATGAAGTGAATCTGATACACAGATTGGGATACATTGAGATTTGTAGAATTTTATGTTTAGCCCTGCCCACTCATTAATATGCAAGATACTGGTGACAACAGCAATACCAGGTGCAACTTCAGACTATGGCCAACATTCCTACCTAGTTTGGTGCCACACAGACCTTTCCTATTATGAGCTTCCTTGTCCACAAACTTTGCTGGCAATTTTCATAAATGCTCCGTACGTGAATATTAATGTAGATGAAAAACTGTTACCATAAAATGTTTGCTACTGGCTATTTACATATCCATGCCAAATATTAAGTGAATCGAACAAATAGATTGGGAGATGTTGCCATTTTAGGAATTTATGTTCAGCCCCACCCACTGATTAATATGCATGATATTGGCAACAACAGCAATAGGGCACAACTTCACACTACGGCTAATGCACCTGCCAAATATGGCCCCTACCAGGATTTCTCTTAGCCGTGAGTTTGCTTGTCCACAAACCTTTTCAGCCATTTTTTTAAATAGCCCACTCACTCATGAATAATAAATAAATATCATTAAAAGCTGATCATTAAAGTCTGCTACTAGCTGTTAACATACCCATGCCAAATATGAAGCAAATCATCCACTCTGACTGGGAAATATTGACATTTACTTTTTTTTAATTAAGCCCGCTCATTACTATTCATGATATTGGCAACAAAAGCAATAGGGCACAACTTTACACTATGGCAGATATACCTGCCAAGTGTGGTGCCCGGCAGGCCTTTTTCTATGAGTTTGCCTGTCCACAAAGTTGTTTGGCCATTTCAAGGAAAGGCCCCGCCCACTCATGAATAGTATCGAACATCATTAAAAACT
>JAAAJZ020578820.1:0-11421 GCA_010015985.2 Actinopyga echinites
GCTGAAGCTTA
Source organism: Actinopyga echinites (assembly GCA_010015985.2). Lineage (NCBI taxonomy): Eukaryota > Metazoa > Echinodermata > Holothuroidea > Aspidochirotida > Holothuriidae > Actinopyga > Actinopyga echinites. The sequence goes on from JAAAJZ020578820.1 coordinate 12, forward strand.
AGTGTACACAAGTTTCGATGGAGTCCTTTCATGCGATGTGTATGGAGCTCTAATCCGTGATGGGGCTCGCGGAGCGCGCCGAAAAAATGAGCTTTTAGGACACCTCAGTACAGTGAAGAGAAGAACCTTCAGCACAGTGCCTTTGATGTGTCCATGCTTGTAATTCCATACATGTTTTGAAGACATGTGCATTAAAAAAAAATGGAAATTCAGGGAAATTTAAAACAAAAAATGAAATGTATTGGAGTGAGATCACCGAGTCATTTAAAACCTTACAGTACAGGACTTCTCTTAAGCCCTGGTCACACCACCATGTTTACCCATGATGGGATGTGAGGAGACTTCATGTTGAGCCCAGGCAACCTTGTCTTGACAATTACTGACTGCATCTGACTTCATCAGGCTTCAATTGAATATGTTCAATCAGGCCAGCAGTGTACAATGTGATTGAAATCAATTGAAGGCTTTCTAATGTCACTCCAGATGGTAACAGTTCTCCCAACTAAGCTCACTTGTAGCCCCTCCTCCAATATAAACACAAACAACTGTCTGGTAGTAGAACACTTCTAAGACAGAGAGCAACAGTAGCCTGCACTGAGTTTCAATTGATTGAAGCAATATTGCAAAACGAACTGTGTGAGACAGTGAGCTCAACTGGGAACACAACTGACTGCAAGTCATCATTTTGACCAACCACAGTGGAGCTGTGATTGTCTGAATGAATGTCAATCAAAGCACAGTCATCAACTGGATTAGGGCTATGCTTAAATATGTTTGGGGGATGCCACTGGCCCTTTAAATCATAGTTGTGGGACAGTTTACACCTCCATGACTACCTTGGAAGCGAGGTGACATCATGTTGGGTCATGGGTGATTGTCACATTGTCTGTTGTGCTTGTGAAAGTTTTCCTTCAGTAATCTAATTATGCACTAGGGAGGCAGGTGGTTATGCAATCAGTATGCATTGTGCACGTCGTGCGTGCTATCGAGGAAGATGCTTTTCTTGTATATAAACAGAAAAGAAATCTAGTTAGTCTGTCTTGAAGCCATAAACTGAAAGGTCTAAGGCCTCGTTGCTCCCACCAGGGTGTTGTTGGGTACTGGAGGTTAGGCGTGGCAGTGCAGGCTACAGCAATTCCACCATGTACGACTGGACAGCACGGGACGGCGTTGCCTAAGTGTTACGAGGTTGTGATTTTCTGTTCTACCGTTAAGTGTGAGTATTTCATTATTCTTAACGTTAGTTCAATTTAGGAGGTCAGCTAGGGACAACTGGTTTTGTAGTAAAGTGTCCAAAATTTCAAGAATAAAAACTATCTTTGCCAGTAGACTTCGATAATCAATTTGTTAGTACGAATAGCAGACAAGAGAAACGAAACTGTTACTATTATATATTTTGATTATAGATGGCTCTTATTTTGGCTCGGGAGTACGTGGTATAAAGAGGACCGAAACCAGAGAGGTCTATGGAGGGAATGCCTTCGCCACTGCAATTTGAACTGTTCATTTTCACAAAAGTGAATAAGCCGAACAATATATTATTTGAGAAGAGTCCAAGAGAGAACTTTTTAGTTAGCCTACAGCGAGCCTGGCATTTTGGAACTGAAAGCCAAGTTATTATGGGAATGGAAGCCCAGTTAGTCAACATGTATTAGAAGAATGTTTGTGTGTGTGTGCGTTTGTTAAAATTGGTGTGTGTGCTTAAAGTATGAGACACGGCCGATAGTTAGAATACGGTACCGGTAATTTAGTTGTTTTCCCCTCGTGCACGCAGGGCGGTTATGTACGAAGAATTCATTTAAATTCATTTAGGTTTTTTTTCTGTAATATAAGTTCATGTTTTGTGGAAAACGTTGGTACTGTTGTTTTTTGAATTGTCTGGTTAGCTGAACCTCTCCCACCCGGTGACATACCCCACAACGTCATAATCATTAACAGTGTAATTCCTGATCGATTGCAGCCGTCGGGAATGATCTTGTAACAGCCAAATTATCATGAATATCACAATATGAATTTTAGTGTTAATGGAGTTAAACATCAATTCCCAACATATGATTTAGAAGAAGAATCATACCAGATGGAAAGGCCACTCTTCATAGGGGCAAAATATTTTATTTTCACATTAGCGTTCTCGGTGATTGAATTAACATTCATTTCACAGGCTTCTGAAAACTCGTGAGCTTTCACTTGCCTACACAGTTAATTAATTTTTTTTTTTTTTTTTTATGTACCTGTCTTCGTATCAGTTAAGTCTTTAGGGCACAACTGCCCCATGGACAATTGCTTCCCGGACAATTTCCAACCCTGAAAATTGTTCTCTCTGTACTTTTTTATTTAATGTTAATTAAACAAGTTTCTTCCGAAGCCTTCACGCCCATAACGTCCAAACCCCTGTTTCAGTGTCTGTTACTACGAGTGCTTATTTTTTACCTTTCCGTCCTTTTCTTCTCCCTCTTTTCTTTCTTTTTTTCATTTGGCTTTTTCCTACTTTTCATTGCTCTTTACAGGCGGGGATGCCCCCAATATCAGCTGGCTTTGCACATGAAGTTGTATAATTTCGTATTTAAAGATAGCATGCTTTATTTGCCACCTACAACTAGATTAGAAAAGAAATAAACTTTCAGATAGTTATAAATACGTCAGCGACCGTGTGATAAAGACCCATGCATGAACTCTAAATCGCGTACGAATTACTATTTCAACCCAAATCATGAATGGAATATTGCGATAAAGGACATACTTCAAAACAGCCTTTGTATGTTTATGTATAAATGCAAGGGTCCCCGGTTGTGAATGTGATTTGAAACCGACGATGATGTCATCACAGAGACTGAGCAGACGGAAGCTATAGCCAACGTCCACGGCCTGTGTGATGGCGTCATCGAAGCTTTAAATCACGTTTAAAACCGAACACCCTTCTTTTATCCCCACTCTTAAATACTTCTAGAAATTTAAATAAAAATCATCAAAAAAAAAAATCGACAAAATTTTTAAGATCACGCTTTTATTCTCCCAGATATTTTCTGCCCTATTATGACGTAGTGAACTATAATGTACAACTTTAAATGAAAGAGACGAACATTCTGAATCACAGATGGCGACCGCTGAGAAGCGATTTATTGTTAAGTGATATGGGTATATACATCAGCATCATTTTTGCAATGTAAAATGAACTTAAACAATGCTTTGTACCGTATATCTTAACATGCATTTTATCGGTGAGCTCCGCGTGCATCCATCATGAATCGTCATCTCAGTATTATATCCTGTAGGACTGCTCTAAGTGAAATTGTTATCCCAAAGCCCCGGGATCCACAAGTACCATTATCCACCGTCCCCCGTCAAAAAGCCGTTTGCAACATATGCCCGTCACTTAATTAGAAGAAGCTGTCAAATAATATGTGGTTAATTTGAAAAGTTTGCATTATGCGTAGTGTGCACCCATGCTTCATTCTGCTGCTCACAATTTTCTTCAAATACCCTTGATCGGGGTGTTCTGCCCCCTTTCGTACTCACGGGGCATTATCCTAGAACCCCACCAGGAGCTCTATAGCATACCCTTCTATCATACCTATGTGGGGACTCTCCTTATTCCTCACGTGCCTCTAGCGCCGTTTGTCAGTAGTAATTTCGACGAGCGTTGCCACAGTCTGCTGTTAAGATCGTGAGATTCACCTTTAATCGCAGTTTGCATTTGTCGTATGTAAAGTGACTGATAACTCCCTAGTAAATCAGATGTGATAGATACAATACAATGCATGTTATCCCCGATAAGGGTCCGATGCTCTGTCGTGGGCGTCAATCATGGGGGAACAGGGGACACGTCCACCACATTGTCAATATCAAATGCCCATCCCCTCCTCCCCACTGTTAGTGAGGCACTCGTTTAGGCGCTAGACTTATCAAGGGTTACACTGACTATTGTGTATCATGTTTACGAGGAAACTCAAAAGACGCGCTTAACGAAAGACGATTTTAGTCGTCATATTCCGTATTTTGACTTAATTCTATTTCTCATCTCGCAAATGTTAGGGTTTTTCTTGACAGCGCGCTTCCCGCGAGATGTTTGCCTTCCGTTTCCGTATAATTATAATTCACAAAGAAAGTACTGATCAAGCAACTGAAGAATTGTGTCCTCTTAGGCAGCGATATGTATAAGCCTATTTCGATCTATGTTGACTTGCCGGTCCTTTGGAAGCAGTTCGATGTCAAATGAAGAACATTTCTATACCCTCATACTATACAGTACTACTCTACTGTAAAAAGTGATTTTAACACATATTTCCCTAATCCTTTTTAAGAGTAAATTTCTAAAGTATGCGATATCAGAATAAAGAGTTTTTAGACATGGTAGGATACAGTGCAGAGATTAGCGACCGTCCCCTCACGCTAAGGTAAACGAAAAAATATATTTTTATCTAAATAAAAGCAGTTACGAAACGCTCAAGGCTTCCTTCTGTTCATAGATGATTTTTGTTATATGTATTGTCAAATAAATTCATGTATGACAGCAAATCATACTCTTATGAATATTGAATTTCCTATGAATTCCTCCCGGTTTTATGTCCAGTATTAAGTACTTTTTATTTATACAACTTCATTTCAGACTTCAAAATGGACGAATTTTCATTTCTACAAACATGCTGCAATAACTTCCTGGCAGAGAACTCCACCAAATGTTAAGATAAGCACATGGTACTTGTCCGTATGCACCGTTAAGGTTCGAATCAACACAGTTATGGTACCACCAACCCACGGTAATGCTGTGCACAGTCAAAACTAGCGCCGGTGTCATGATCTCGGTCGTAAGTGGAGAACTGGTAGAGACGGTGATTGTACAAGGGATAGGCACCTTAGGAAAGGAACAAAGAAAAACGGAAAAGAACTGTATGTAAGAAAGATTTCAGTTGATGATATAAACTTTAAGTGCGTTTTAATTTTCCATTTTAGAATAATTTAAATTCAAGGTAGAGACCTGGTTTCAGTACTGCCTACACGGTATGGCATGTTCATAAACTAGCAATAATGTCTCAGCAAACGTTTTGGTATCCTGGCAAGGAAGGCTACATATACCCAAATGAATAGCGATTAAAAAGTCTAAGTGATTTCACCTACGGAAAACAATGAACATAAAAACTGACTCCGCGAGTGGTTCAAAAGATAACCAAATGTCTTGGCATTACGTTTTCGTAGGAGTAATCAACATTAACACAAAACTCTCCTTGTGTAAGCCATTATCTTATTACATGTTTAGTTTGAAAATCTGAGCAAGCCCTTCAAGAACGATAATGTAGGCAGATTTTGTCTCTATGTTATTATGGGCTGTATTGAATGCCAGTATAAGAGCTTCCTTGTTTTTATGTTGTACGATGTAAGTAAATCTTGAAAATCAATACAGTGCCATGTACATTTAATTACGTACACTTTCTTACATAGCATTAAACAAGGTCATAAATATTATAGGATAGCATATGTAAACATCATCTCGTTTATGATGAGACAAGAACGCATTGCCGAAATAGACTTTATGAATCTGTTAAAATTGTTATAATTATTTCCCAGCTTGAAAATTTCAAACAAAAATAAAATTTCGCTAATTGTTTTCATATATCTTGCACGTGATAATTGGGCAACAAGAGATGAGTTACGGCAAGAGTCTTACAATTTTAGCTGTTAGACAGACCTGGCCAAAATATCACTTAATATAATCTAGGAAAGAATACCACAAACCTGCATTGCCACTATAAGTACCAAGGTTGGTTAGTCGGTATTTGTCAATTTCATTATTGACTCTTAGAAAGTCAAACTTAGCGTAGTAGGGTGAGCCATCCAGACTGACAAAATCAATCCTCATTGTCTGCCGTTTTTGGCTTGTCATGTGATAAAGTTTATCATTTCCAAGCCAGTATTCATGATCTGGAGAACCGAATCCTTCTTTGTAAGTGTTCCAGTTTTGGTTAAAGTCAACACCACCATCTATACGACGCTGGAATACCTTTATGAACGAAGAGATGAAACAAAATCAGATCATAAAGACGTATAGAAAACAAACCCCTTTAGAAATGTTTCATCAACTTTTATGAAGATAAAATAAAAAAATGAGCTAAGGTTTTTAAGTTGACAGTCATACTTATCGCAAAAACACAAACGTTGTCATAGTCAGTTAACTCTTAGCCAAGATTGGAAGTGCGCGTTACGTTTCTATTTGCTCTTATTGTTTGGTATCCCGTGCAAGGACTCCCTAAAAATACATCTCACACTCGAAACATTTTACTTAGAAAATTCACGAGCTGTGTATTGGAAGGCTATGATTTCTTTTTCTTTTTTTACACGGACCAGGCCACGAACCGTCTACTTCCATGTGTCTACTATTAGCCGAGAGTTGTTAGACCCTGCTCTCAGTTACTGTGTCGGCTTTTAATAAGAGTTCACCAATACCCATAAAAGGCCAAAAGCGCAAATTTAACAGTAAACACAGTGCGTTGTGGTGGAAAAAATGACCCACAACAAAGGTGAACAAAACACACTTTACTTACAGCCAAACCTCCTCCGTCACTCGTATTACAAAATACTCGAAATGGAGGTCCATTCCAGTCGGTTGGTACTACAGTATAAACACCACTCGCGGTGAAACCGTTGTTGTAAACATCGAGACAATCACCACCTTTTCTATAGCATTGCCGCACGTTGTTTCGTTCGTCACAAACTTCATCGGCACTGCACATGTAGGTTCCATTCATGATCAGTTGACGGTCGTTGCATACAGCTTGCATTGTGCAATCGGCATTTACATAGCTCTCGCCGTCCTAAAATATCACAGCACATAAACAACCTGTAATTAATGGGACTATTGGTCAATCACTTCATCAAGTTAGGGTAAAGAAGATAAAAGTCATAATGATCTACATCAGTAGAAGATTGTTTAGATTGTCCAATACAGATAAATTCCTCAATTCAATGGTTCACCTAAAAATTAGAAAGATCAATTTAATAAATAAGAGTCATTGAAAAAAACATTTTCATTAAAAGTAGTTGACACAGTTCACGTTTTGGCTTGCGTGTATTTGAACAAACAGACCATGAACTATTAAAGCCTTCTCTTCGGTATTTTCCAGCTACGAAAAGTTTAAGAACTACGTGTAATTATTTTTGCTGCCTTCTGATTACATGAAATTGAACTTGATGTCGTAGAAGTGGGGAATTTACGACCATTTAGGGTCATAAAGCTCCTTCAGGAAGCAATGTGGTTTGGTTTTCACCCTTCGGCGTCCAGCCGAAGGGCTTTTTTAGGGAAGAGGTGGTGCATCAAGAATTTATTAATTCAATTCCTACTAATAGGGTTTAAAATAAAGAAGTCGAAGGCATACCGCGATTTTTATACCGTCCACAATACACCCTGATCCGGTGTAATTGTAACATCGACGCACGTTGTTTCTTACTTCGCAGACTTCATTGGAATTGCACATGTAGGTACTGTTGATCTTCAGTTTACCGTTGTTGCAGACAACTCGCTTTGTGCAATCACCTTTTCAAATAAACTTCACCTTCCTAAAAGTAAAAGTATTCTATTATGGAAACAATCTGCCATCAATATTGTTGGGGACGATTTGCTAATATCACCTTAAACGAAATGCAAATACAGATGTGCAGAGACCATACCTAAGAGATGTAACAATATAAGTTTAAGTTTCATTTTTACTGGAAAAACTAAAATTGAAGCCTTACTGTGATTTCTATGTCATCTACATTGCACACCGACACGGTGCATTTATCAAGAGGAACACACTTGTCTCCTTTTAGAAGGAAGCCCTCGGAGCAAACACAATTATTATCTGAACCACATGTATCAAGGCAGCCACTTGGATTCTCGCAAGTCTTCTGACAACTGCAGTTCCCGGGCTTCATGTTACTTAGACACATAGAGTAACACTCCTCTGAGAAGTCAAATGAATAAGATTACGTTACAAGTATCATTTGCGAGAAATGTAAAGATCATAAACTCTCAGAACAACGAAATACTAGATCTAGTCAAAGCGATCAAGTACTTACCAATATTTCCAGAATATTGTCCAAGGCTGACAATTTTGTAGTTGGTACCCTCATCAACAATACGAAAAAGACTGTACGTGAGGTAACATGAGAGACCATCTGCATTCATAACGTCAAGACGAAGTTCATAGTTCTTTTGATTCGTTAAATACGAAATTTTCTCATTTCCAAGTCCAAAATTCTTGAGATAAAAACCCAAATCCAGATTTGTATTCATCCCAGGTGCGTCTAAAGTCCAAAGAACTATCATTTCGACGAAGAATGGCCTTAAAAGAGATAAAAACAGAAGTACCACAGGACTGATTTCAATAGATATTCATTTAAGTAAATGTTATTTGAATATGATTAAATACAAATTTAACTTTGAGCATGCAGGTGTTATATTGAAAAGATTGCACGATTAAATTCCCTCAAGATATTGTCAGAATGTTTGCAGCAGCAACGATCAAACTTGCGAATCTAATCTTGAAAATCCGCAAGTTGCAGAAACAGCAATTTATTTAATGAAACTGTACATAATTTTTGTAAACAAAAAAGACGAAGCATATAATTGTTCAAACTCACTGTCCAGCCCTCTAAGTTGTTGTCACAATAGACCTCAAACGGTTCACCATAGCCCTCTGGTTTTATTAGATTTACGCCACTTGAAGAATCAGAAGAGCATTGATCAAGAATCTCGTCATAGTCTCTGGGATATTCAGGCCGTTTATACAAAAAATACGAAGACCCTGAAATATTTAAAAATTACAGTAGAATATTACACTTTGCCCATAGACAATCTAAATCACTTTATCCCAACCTCCTCTCTTCATTAAGGGTTTAAATGGGTGCATGTGAGGTGACTCGTTACTACGCAAGGTATATTACTGCAGCTGCCTGACATGCCTTAATGGACTGCCTCTGTGACAGATCATTGTTGGTTTTAGGTTATCATTGCAGGGTTAGCCCTATCATGAAACCTTGGTAATAAAGGGCTCTTTAAAAACCTGACATCACTACTACCTTGAACAATGTAAATTAACAGTTTTGTTAAAGTAACTCAACGGATAAAACTGTTTTAGAGTAATGGTTCATTCGGTCCCTTAATAGCTACCTAATATTGCTTTAGAGTGATAAAAAACTAAGAACCAACTGTTGCTTTGGTAAAACATGCGATATTATTCATAGTAGGTCCTACAACTGCATAGGGCCTTTGTAAATCCTCTTTAGTCTAGAAACGGACTAACCTTCATTATTGTTGATATCCGTCTGTTGGCTACCCTATAACAAAACATATCGTGAATAAGTAGGTTATCGTTGTCCTTTGCAATACTTGGATTTCCTTCTTGCAGCTATATTTATATTTTCGTCTAAACATTAACTCATATAAAAATCTCTCAGCTGTGATATGATGTTCCAAATATAACAAATATCAATGGAAACATGTTTTGAAAATTACTTGCTTTTAGAACTTAAAGTCTTCTACCAGTGTTAATCTAACGCATAATGCTGACAGGCTACACCTATTCACGATATACATATATGTAATCAACAGTAAAAGATACAGCAAATTTATTTTTTTATCTTTTTCTGAAACCTCTTCGTGAATGAAGGTAGTGTTGAAATACCTTTTTTGTGTTTTCTTTTTTTTAAAGAAAGAAGTTATTCATTTAAAAAAGATATTAACTTTTTGTTAATTTGAATTAATCCTTCACACACTGTCATTTACTTAACTTTTACGGGAAGATAATATTTCACAAAACACACTGATGATTTTATTAGTCATACGTTTTAATATGTCGAATGCATTTTTCATTTCACAAAAAGCAATAACAATTACAATTTCTGTGTGAACCAAAGTGGTAATTACAAACATGACAAAAATAAACGTTTATTTGACATTATATGCTGAGAATATGGTAGGCCTAAGCCTCAACAGATTGAATGCACGAAAGACACTCTGTCACAACACACCATACCGTAATTATTGTTACTTTTTTCGAAATTGACCAGAAAATTTTCAAATGAAAAAAAAATTGTGTAAAATGTTTCACTTTTATTTTTAACTAAATGAATAAATCTTAAATGCTCATGGCCAAATTTAGTCCATATCTTTGGCTTTCAATGAACAACATGTCAATTGAAAACTGTAAAGCTTGTGGTCAGTATCATGTAAGGTGAAGAGGCAGATCGTGATGCAGAGAAAAGAATGTTGCTTATTGCAAATGTCTGTAAATAAGTAAGGTTATTCATTTTCCCTCCCTCTGAGAACTTCCGCAAAGCAATGAAAACTGACTCCGATTGTCGGTCTATAAATCTTGATGGAATAAAGAGCCATAATTTTCCACATAAAATAACGCCCCATAGGTTCTGAATTTTCACAGATTTAGCGAGATTTTAACCAACTGTAAGTATATGTATATTATTTTAACTTCTCCTCAAAGAAGGTTTTTTGTGTTTAACTAAGTTTTTTTTTGAGACACTATTTTCATTCTAGTCAAAGGACCATTATTATTTAAACCAGTAAAAATTCATGTCTTAAATTTTTTATTTTCTTGGCATTTCCTGTGTTGAGAAGCACTTCTTCTTATTACATTAAGCGATTTCTTAACCGGAATAGATCATCGGAATAAACAGTTTTATAAGAAATGACATCGATTTACTGAGGGACCCCCTTACATGTTGTATCTTTTAAAGGTACACGAAGTCTTTATGGTGTTTTGTCATTCGTTAGAATACAATTTTGAAATAATTCTAAAAAGAAGCTGTTTATAGCATTTGTTTTATGTCTGTGTCTCTTTTTTCGCCAGAAACCAGACGGTGTTACCCTTTTTACCATTTTACCAGTTATCACTTAAAACAAAGGGCTGTTGTTGACTTCTTTTGGAATTATGTAAACTTAAAGTATTGTTCGTGACAAGATTAACTCTCACGATGCCACCTGCCTTGATATTAGCAGTTTTAAGTTGTTGAATGAATTGCAATATGGTTCATTAAGAGGTTTAATTACTACTAACTTCAAAGATGATAAAGTAGCGGTAATACTAAGACGTTTGGTGTCATTAGTTGTTTAGTCAATTCCTGGTAGAGTAATGGCGTTGTGACTCTGATGCATCCGACCTATGATAAAACGTGTTTTACCTACTTAATGATGATACTGATCTTATGCCATCATCGAAAAATGACCGTCCACGGGGTACAGAATAAAGTTCCAACGTGCAATCTATGAAAACATACTTAATTGTTGATTTAGTGATCTCAGTTTGCCAGATGATGCGCACTGTCTCGTAAGACATTTTCTGATTGGCTGATGACATTGTATTGTATCGATTGTATTCTTTGTCAGGGTTGAGGATTAGGTTAGGGAATTAGAGTGAGCGTT